>JAQQZR010000016.1:16564197-16584654 GCA_030068235.1 Notoglanidium macrostoma
CAGACAGACAGACAGACAGACAGACAGACAGACAGACAGACAGACAGACAGACAGACAGACAGACAGACAGACAGACGTTTGAGTCCATGGCCCAACGATCAGTGAAGCGGAAACGAACCTGAACAATTTTTCTGTATTTTATAAATAAATGTAATAGCAAGCAGAGCAAAAACATCTTATTTATTTTCAGTGTTCAAGTATTAGATATGAAAGTGTCTGGCAATTAGCTGAGCCCTTGGGGATACGCAGCTACCTCGTTAACGCATTTCGTCATTTCCCACCCGTATTCCCCCAAATCCCCGCCTCCTATCCTAGGATTGGCTAAGTTAAAGACGAAGCGGCCTATCAGCCAACGGCTGCGAAGGTTCTAGACCGGAATTAGCCAATCGTCGCTGAGGAGGCGGGAGTTGCCGGAATGCGGGCGACAGTAACCGTTAACACACACGACATGCGAAATCAATGTCATTGAAAAAGAAATAAGAAAACACAACTGGTAAGGATTTAGCAGTATATAAATAAAACCATACCTTCCTCCCTGCAATAAGACATTTCTACCAACGCGGGAAAGGGTTGGTCACCCGACTGAACACCTTTTATCCTCCGTTTTTAATATTTGGTCCTGAACAACCGGCGAACTTATCAGCCACACGCTTCAATGTGAAGCTGCTGCAAATCAGCTCTGTCCTTTCATAATAAAAGTAGCAAATAAACGCTGATAAATCGCTCTGCCATAATAAAAGTCTCTGTATTAAAAAAACAACAACAGCAGGTATTAAAGCCTTCCGTCCGTTATGTATATATCTATCCAATCCCAGCTGACTTTAAGTGAGAGGCGCGGTACTAAAAATACCATTTCAAACAAGATAGAAGGTCCTGAAAGAAAAAAAAAAGAATGAAGGAACGAAAGAAAAAAATCCCTTTATAAACTTTACAATCCCAGCTTACTAGAGTAAGACATGAAACCAAGTGTATTTTTTCTAAATAATTTTCTCAACATTCAGAACCAAAAATCTCGTGGTCCTGCACGTATGACTTTTTTCATACTCATTCCTCTTCCTGTTAGAACTACATTACAGAGGAATTTCCAAAAATATTGCTTATTGCTGGAGTTGTATTATTTTTTTATACAACACAACAGCATAAGATACTTTTTTCTAGATTAAACAATAAGCAATGATTAAATTCAATTTAATTCAAACATCAAAACACTCTATTTTCCCCCCTTTTATTAAGTATGCCCTTTGAATTAGACAAAGCTGCATTTGCATAAATAAATGTCAATTTTTGTAAATACAAAAGGACATCGGCAATCAGCTGGCAAAGACTGATAGTGATAGCTACTGTTTTAAAAATGGCCCTTTAAAGGTGCTAATAATTGAATACAATGCAATTTAGGGCTGCAAGCATGATTTCAGACTTTTACTGGTACTAAGACATCTATTTAAATATTAAAAATCAAATCTGTCAGTCTTTACATTCCTACTTGTTGATATAAACAGGATTCGAATTTCTCTTTCCAGCTCCTAGATGTAGACGTGGCTTTCTGTTTCAGCGTGTTAAAAGAAGACACACTGTATCAGGGCCTTGTGTGAGTGAGCCACGGATGACGCTCCGTCGTCGTGTGAGACCGAGATATCAGAAAAACAATGGATTCCGAAGGTGTGTGAGGTCAAAGCAAACAAATCAGTTCTGAGATGGTTTTACGTTCGGTGTGTGTGCCACGTGTGACGACAGAAAAGCGTGAGGTCAGAGGCAGAGCCGTCCGTTCTCTGGCAGCCGTGCCGCTCTGCCTGTTAAACAAAAGGCATCAGATATTAAGCTTTGAGAGGCTTTTTGGGTGAAGGAAGGGTGGGAGATTATATAAAGCATTTGAAAGGGATAGAAAAGAGGGGATTTGCTCTGAAAGGTTGCTCGTAGTTACAGCGGCAACACACACAGTTTGAGGTGGGAGAGATTGCCAAGATTTTCTTGCTCCTCTTTGTCAATACTGAGCTTATCCTGGAGCAGGATCTGGCAAAAACACACACACACACACACACACACACACACACACACACACACACACACACACACACACACACACACACACACACCACAGTGGACTAGTAATAAATGGAAATAGAACAATGTTTAATCGTTGATATGGTGAGGCTTTTTAAGGGGATTGTTATTGAACGTTTATGGAAGGAGTCTCCAGTGTCAGCACTTTCACTAACAGTCAATAGGTTTTCCGACATAAGACGTCTTCAGGACGGAGGAGTTTATGCTTTTTGGTTTCTCAGTAACATGAAAAACAGCCTTTGAAAAATGCGAACATGATTTCTGATTTCCGAAGAATGTAATACCCAATAATAACCCAACATTAACCTTTAATAAGAAAAAAAGCCAGCAATATTTTGATTCCCAACGAAAAACAAAATGTAAAGACTTTACTACCATAAAGACTTGCACCATTCTTTTCTCACTTAACACTGTTTTAATGTAAGTGTTCCAGAGCTCATATGAAAAGCATAAATCATACAATATATATCTGTATTTACATTAAATTTTCATTCAAGCATAAAAAACAAAGACAGTGTTATCTACATGATAACAAACTACCTACACTGAAAATACCATAAATCCACAAAAACAGTACTTAAAAATATATAGAGATGTATAGATAGAGACTAACACAGATTTTTTTGGTATAATACTCGATCAGCAAAGGAAAACCTTTCTTAGAAATAATGTGTACCATTATTATTTTTACAATCTGACCCAAACCCCTTCAACAGTGCATCAACAAGTGCAGAACAGAGACCTTGAGGCAAGTGTGATGCTGAACACTCCAAACCGCTTTAAGCCCAAACCAAGACTAAGCCCAGTTTCAGTTATATTTAGTTTTCAAGTTGGTATAAAGTTGTAAAGAGCGGTTCCTGTTTCAGAGAATGACTTACTAAACACAGAATGGAGTATAAATCAGGCTTTAGCCATAGTTAAGTTAGGCTTAGTTTAAATTTGGCTCAGTGTTTAGGTTTAGTTTCACTGATCTTAGATTTGGTTTGAGTCTAGTCTCAGTTTTTGCTCATTAGTGTAACAAAGTCATCAATATTACATTTCCCAGCTTCCCCCAAACTAAAACTAACCCATAATTAAACCCAAACTGAGACTAAGCCTAAACCAAATCTAAACCCAAACTGAGCCTGAACCAAAGCTGAGACTATACCCAAACAGACACTAAACCTAAACAAAGACTGTGTCCATACCAAGGCTAAACCCAAACTGAGATTAAACTCAAAATGAGACTAAAGACAAATTAAGATTAAGCCCAAACCTGATTAGGCACAAAAGTGAGACTAAGAAGAAACTGAGATTAAACTTATAGTGAGACTGACCCCAAATCAATTCAAATCCAAAATGAGACTAAACTCAAACTAAACTCAGAATGAGAGTAAACCCAATGTGAGACTAAACCCAAACCAGGACCAGTGTTACCAATGCAGTAACTGAGCAGTATGTGTGTGTGGTGGGGCTTCATCACAAAGCCGTATAAGAGCAGAGTGCACGCTTCAGGACATGACCTCTGGGAGAACAGGCCAGAGCTCAGTATCTGAGCAACAGCCGTGAGGAAAATGCACCTCATCACGACAGAGCAACGTGCCAAGCTGACACCGAGACGCATAGCTGTTATGTAAGCATCCACAACAATAGTTCTGGAAATAGTGAAACTGTTTGGACTGTCGTTTTGAAAGCAGAATTGGTCCGAACGCCTTTTGTGCATGGTCCTTTCGGGAAACGTGAATACCACTTTTCGGTGCATTTTTTCTTTATAAATGACCACAGAGTGCCTGGGATCGCTGTGATAACGCTGGCATCATCATCTACGCAATATCCAAAGAGCAATACGTGGTCTGATTATATGCACAAATCTGAAAACATAAAAACACGATAACACTTGATTTCATAGAATCTAACAGAAAACAAAAGATTTGCCCCAGTTCAAAACTACAAGCACGGGCCGTTGAGCACACGATGAACGATGAACACGTTACCACCAGAGTGTCCGTCTCCGTCACCCCATCAGACACTTTTAGGGCGAGTCCTGTTAAGACTCTACACGGCCACGGTGGTGGAGGCTGCGAGCGTGGAGGCTTGCTGCGGTGTGACCTTGGCCAGCCGGTGTTCTTTATTCTGCAGGCAGCTCCGGCTGCACAGCTGACACGAGGCACAGCAGGAGTTACAACATGGCAGGAAACGACACACACTCACTCTCCAGAAGAACCAGCCGGGAGACCAGCAGCACCAGCACACGAACACTGAGCCAGCCAGAACTCCCAGAACCACGTAGAGGGCCAGCAAAGACACATACGGAGGAGAATCTGAAGGAACACGGGGCAATTTAGTGGACAAATACAACTTTTTTTTATGATCAACATGATACCACTACTGAAGTTATTTAAAAAATACCAGAGAACCTTTTAAAGAACTGGCCTCTGTTTCCAGTTCTAACTTGATTAATTTAGTGGTACTTTTAAATTAAAGTATTTGCACATGATTGCTATTTCTGTGTATTTTCATTGGTCCAGGTTGTAAATTTTATGCAGGTTTTTAAATCTAGTTTAAAAATAGTCTGAGGCTTTAAAGTAAATATTCATAATGAAATCGAATCAATTTCCGCAATCATATGATATAGCAAGGAAAGGGAATGTATGAGTGCAGACCAGACAGTATATCTATGGTGCACAGAAACATTTCTATTCCTAAGATTTATTGCAGAGATCCGTGCACACAATTGTGGCAAAGAATAAGAATAAAAATTAATAGAGGAGGAAAATGTCTTCCTTTTTTTAAAACTTTTCTTGTTAGTATCAAGACTTTTTATGTGCTTTTTTGAGACAAACTGAGACACGGCAACCCTGATGGCGAGAAATTTAAACAAAAAGAAAGCTCAGGACCATAAACAAATAATACTTTTATGATGTACCGGTTTGGACGCAATTCCTGCCTGTGCTCAAGCCTCATCTTTGCACATCCTTGAACGTTTGTGGACTTTCCAAACACAAAGAGCTAATTTGGGTCTAGGCACCGTAGTACCTATTTGCAGACACATAAATCCAACAATGGTTCTAGGGCACTAGCTGATCCTGTGGACTAGAGCTGACTGTTGATTTATAGCTCTGTCCACAGAACGACGCAGTGAGCATTCATGTGCTCCTTCAATTAGCTTTATGCCCTTTTGTCATTCAGTTTAGCCATTACTTAAACATAAAACACAATGGCCGCATTGAGAGTGCAGCTGAGGGTCAGCGCCTGTGCAAGGATGTTTCAAAGAATCTCATTATCAATTCGATGTCTATCAACATTTCAGGGGTTAATAGAAAATGCTGATTTACCCAATAATGTTGAAAGAAATGTATAACTGTAGAAAAGTTTGACTTATAAACGTTCGACCGACACGTCAAGAAGAAAAATGGAGACTTAGCGATGTGACTTCTAGATAGCATTTGCAAAATCCATTACTGGATAAACATGGATTGGATTGGATTGGATTAAACCATGTTTTATAGATTTCACATGATAATAATAATAATTTAGTATTTTGAGCTGGCTAGGAAGCTGCTAGCTAGCAGTAACAAAGCTGCTACAATCTTGCTTATTCTAACCTCTACCTAACAAACATGGGAAATATAATCATGCTGACATTAGCATTTGTGGTACAGTAATTCTTTAGAAACTAAAAAGACAATATATTTGATTTCTGCTCAAGGATTTGGTGCTGGTATTTGCATTATCTAGAAAGCTAACATGACTACTTGCACAACTAAAATACTGCAGTTTATAACTGTTACATAATACATTTTTTAAATTAATTATTCATTCCCAATGTTATTAGATTGTTGCTCAGACAACATTCCTAGTTATATTTAAAAAAAAAAACATTTATAGAAATGTTAGCATTAACATTTATAATGTTATTACTACTTCTTGAATCACAATGTCTAGAAAATGTTCTTTTTTTATTTAAATTCGAGCGTACCAGTGACAGAATCAATGTCAGGGATGTGGTTTGGGCTACTGGATTTCTCCGGAGTCGACGTCCTCATGGTGGCCATATTCAACATGGGAGGAGGAGTTACATACGGCGGACGTGTGCTAGCTTTGGACAACAGACCTAAAACACAGCAAACGTGTTGGTTTGACTTTGAAGTGCCCCTCTTCTCCAGTTTATTTTGTGCATTATATAATGGAAGCTTGTAAGGAAGGGTTACAAAAAGGTATACTGACTGGTGCATCCTGGGTAATCTTGCAGGTCGGTCCCATCTCCGCAATTGTCGATTCCTTTGTCGTCGTTGCACACCAGACTCATTGGGATGCATTTTCCGTTTTGGCAGGTGAAGTAGGGCTCACTTCTGCATTCAGAATGATTAAATCCTGGAAAGGAACCCCATTTGCACATTTAAAAATCTTAATATGGGTATGCCTTAACATTATAAACTTATCATTAAAGAAATGTCATTATGGCGGTAGATACCAGTATTACTATTGAAAAAAATAACTTTTATAGAATGGTCTTTATTTCTGATAACTCTATTAAGTATTGATGACATTGCACACAAAGTCATTTTAAACAAGAGGTAAGGTTTTTCTGTTCTGCCATGCCCCAAGAGCACAAGTGGAAACTGATCCAATATCCAAGTGACCTCATGTCTTACCCAGTCTGAATGAGGTGAAGTCCCCAACAAAATCCACGCGTGGTTGAGTTCCCCTGGTCACCAGTCTCAGAGTCAGATAGTTTCCAGTGGACAGGACTGGGCGGGGCAGGCTCTTTCCACAAAGTGGGGGCCCGATAGGGGGTGCCATCTTGTCCCCCCCATCGTAGAACTGGATGTAAGAGCCAGCATGACACGGATCTCCTTGGCCCTCGTCTGGTGTAGGCTGCATGCGCTGGTCAGGTCGTGTTGAACCCGAATGTGCGGGACCGTGGGCCGACTCTGGGACGTGGGGGACGGGGCTGAAGGGTGACACACGCAGCAGGCTGTAAACCAGGAAAAAGCGGAACTGGAACTGCACTTTGTCGCGGGGCGTGGCTGCCTGCATGGTCAGGTGGCAGTCGGTGCCCATGCTTACAAAGTAGTACTTGCGTGACTCCTGGTGGGAACGGACGATCATGCCATCCCCCTGTACCGTCTGGCCACAGAAATCCACCACATTCACTATTGGGACATTTGAAGATTAATGACATTCCCCACGCTGTATTTTGAGACCAAAAAACAGACACCTGGGTCTTTTGTCTGGCCCACTGTACCCTCCTGAGATGGAGATAATGGGATACAAGAGACCAAAGCAAACCTAATTGTTTGCCTAGCGAGACCGCAAGGGGGAGTTGGCTGCATAATCCCCCCCATCTGGGGCAAGAACCAAATAATAGGAAGATTTATAACCACTCCTTGGTTTATTAGCTTTGTTACCAAGGGAAACTAGTGAATCCCTGATGCCTGACTTCCTGGAATGTCCTGAGAAAACCTCAGTCAGTGGCAAAGAAACAATACTTCAAAATATCCCGTAACCATGTTTCCTGAACTGAGTTTGCTCAGAAATGAGCAGGAGCAGGACTCGTAAAAGTATTCATTGCTCGGAATTAAATGCAAATGGTCTCGATTGAGTACAGGTTCCCACTGCGATCAAGTCCAGCAGGACATTACTGGGAGCAGAAAGCATCAGGAATTAAGGCATAAAGTTCATTTTACTCCACTTTACTCTATATAGTCATTCCTGCCATTTGCTGAACAGAAGTGGTCATGCATTTAGTGGATTTTGGTGTGTTATAAATGAAGGAATATTCATGAGATATTGATTTTACTTTTCTTTTTTTTTTTTTTTTACTATTTCTAGATGCTACATGTCAAGCAAAGATTAGAATTTCCTTTCTAAATGAATTCATGGCTAATTTTGTACATAGAAGAGATAACTAATTTCTTTCAGATAAAAACGAGTCACGTTGTAACCTTGTTTCAGCTGTGGGAAGTTTTGAAATAAAGTGTTTTTTTATTTTTTTTTATTTTATTGAAACACTAAAGGGAATCAGATGTAATTATAGTAATTGATGTAAATTAGGGTAAAACTCACCAGTCTCGATGGCATCCGTTTGCACTGTCATTACACTCAGAAGAACAAACCACGTAAACCGAAGTTTGGCCATGAGGAGTCACAAGTCTGGAGTGTTTTTTCCCTCCAAGTTTCATATAACTGGCGTTATAGACGTGTCAACGTCATTTTAACATTTGATTAACAGATTAAAAAGTTCATATGGCTGTTATAAGCGCCTGTTATAAAGTCCTAAAGCTGGAGCTGTTTTGGCATCAGGAGCGGATCCTGCTTCATCATAGCCACTTTTGATGCCCCTTCGTCACGCGTCTGCGCCGTTTCCATGGCAACAGCCCCCCCCAAAACGACCACGCGCTCACAAGGAGGGGCTTTGTCCATCCACCACCATCACCATCATCATCAAGTGTGAATATTGTGGTAACACTCTGTCACACTCACTCACATCTTCACACACACATCCTAAAGCCGAAAGACCCCAAAACAGCATGTTAAGTTCCATAATTATGTTTCTATATATTCTGTTTAAAAATAAATAGGTGGACATGTCGGATCCATGCAAAAAAATGCCTTTAATATCACAACATAAAAAACGCAGAAGCACAGACGCAGAAGTGCATTTTTCCTCAATTTAGAATAAACGAATATGCAAATTTGAAACGCCAATCAAATCTACATGACCCGCCCCTTTCCCCTTAAAAGATGGCGTGTTGCATGGCCTCCATTTGAAACGTTTCCTATGATAGCACATCCCGATATGTTTTATTTCTCTTATAGGCTACCACAGGGACTTGCCAACATTTACAATTTATTATTGAATGACACACCATACTTTTTATCCATTTATATTTATGGAATGTCCATGAAATTCATGTTATTCCATGATATCCAAATCCATGGCTACTTCCGTGGCAAGGTATTCAGGCCATCACTGACTACGAGTGAGATTGGGTGCTCAGGGAATGTGCTTGTAGGTATATTTACAGACATCATTAACATGTCCCTGCGCTAAGCTGTTGTCCCTGTGTGCTTCAAGACGACCACCATCAACCCAGTGCTGAAGAAATCGTCTATGTCCTGCCTGAAGGATTACCAGCCCTTTGCAATCATACTTACCATCATGACGTGCTCCCAGCGACTAGTCATGAAACACATAAATTCCAGTCTCCTTGCCACACTGGACCCAATCCATTATGCCTACCATCTTAACCACTCAACAGAGGATATCTGCTGCCATCCACCTTTCTCTGACAAACCTGGACAATAATGGCAATTATGTGAGGATGCTGTTCATAGACTTCACTTCATCATTCAACACAATCACTCCACAGCAATAAACAGAAAGTCTGAGCATGCTGGGTTTGACCAGCTCCGTCTGCAAATGGATCCTGGACGTTTTGACAGATTGGTCAGGATTGGCGATACCACCTCCAGCACCACCACCCTGAACATCAGTGTTCCGTGAGCTCAGTCCACTGCTGTTTATGACTGCGCTGCAAAATAGAGTTCAAATCACATCATTGAGTTTGCTGATGACACTAGAGTAAACTATGTTTAGAGATGACAAGCTATGTCTTAAAGCACAACAGCAATTGTACTTTCTGAGAATCCTAAAGAAAGTTCAGCTGTCATCAAGGATCTTGGTGAGCGTGCTGACCCACTGCATTAAAGTGTGCGTTATTGCTCTGTCGCTGATAGAAAGGCCCTTCGGCAGGTGATGAAGACTAGCCAATACATCACTGGCATCTCACACCCCAACCATATGCTGTTTACAAAACTACCCTCAGGGGGAGATACAGAAGCCTCCATACCTGTACCAGTAGGCTGAACTTTTGTTTCACACTGTTGTGTATTTGCACTTTATGCAGTCTTTTGTACAGTACTACTTTATTATTATGTGCTGCACCACAGTCCTGGAGAAACGACATTTTGTTCCAGTGTATACAAACTATAGGAGTGACAATAAAAACGCACTTGATTTAAGAATTCAGAAATCAAGAGCACCCTGAGGGTCAATTACTTTAAATCACAATCCAATAAAGGGGCAGGAAAAATATTCAACCAGAACATGAAATCTTTAACCCTACCAATGATTTACTAATATTATTAAGAAAATGACACATTTTGGATTAAATGCACAGTGTGTGTGAATGAAGGAGAGTAAAAGTGCGATTACAAGCAGATTCATGGGGTGTTTCACATCTAAAAACTTCACAGTCAGCAGTAATCTGGTATTAAACATTCCTGGCTTTACTCTCTAACCATATAAAACTGAATCCCAGGCACTGATTGCCTGGTGCAGAGGAGGCCTGTTTGTTTGTACTGAAGTTTGGCACTTGAAGCATGACCCTCTGGTGACTCCCAGACCTTTCTGTGTCACTTTATAACCCAGGTTTAGAGGTGAAGTTAGGAGCACCATAAAAAAAGCTCAAATGAAACTCACTTGGAAATAAAGCAAATTGTGCACCGCTGCCACTACAAAATCTACTTCATCACTCTGTTAAATCTTTACTCTTAATTATGATGGTATTATTGTCTAGTCATTACTGTTACATATCTACTGCGATCAAATTGCCATCGCTGGTTTTAGTATATCTGGTCATCATGACTTGTTCTGCACTTTATTATTTAGTTTACTGTTATTGTTAAGGTTTATTGAACCAAATCACAGCAAGCATTGTTGCCTGGCAACAAAAGAATCTTGAATAAGAATTATATTAAACATTTTTCAGAATTTATATACACATATATGTATACTTCTCTCCTTGGTATGATTTCTTTTTGCTCTTTCTTTCTCTCTTCTCAGAAGTCAACTAGCTTTCACTGACTTCAATGTCAAAGCTGTTATGACAGGCGTCAGTGGAAAGGGACCATCACAGAACCATTCTGAGCAGATATAATTTGGGCATTGGTTTATTCACAGCACAGTCATAACTGTACAGAAACCCCAGTGCTGTGATAAGCATATCTATCAACTTAAGAACCTGATATTATATGGTCAGTAGTGATCCTATGGCGCTCCCTTTCCACTTATGGCTTACAAATCTTGCATCGCAAAAGATGGGCTTGAATTAGTATTTAAAATCACCTATATGGTATTCATAATGTCTTGTTTAATTTTTTTCTGAATACCAATATGCTCTTTTAACAGTGGTCTTCCTCAATCTAACACATTCTGCTAAAAAAAACAAAAGAGTATAGCTGACTTTATGAAGTGCGCATGCGCAGTATGTACCGCACGTCGACAGGGTTGCTCGTAGGTCGTACCTGACGTCAGACGTAATGACACGTCCTACGTAAGTACGTACGTCTCAAACAAGTTTGAAACATAGGAAGGAAAAATATTTATTTAAAAACAGAGACAAGGGCGCTAAATACAAACATACAAACAGAATAAAATGTGAAAAATTGTAATTATTAAACCATCTCTACTGAGCAGATTTTTTCTGGTGAATACAAGCAAGGTTCGCGCGCACATCTTTTTTTTAAATAATGTTTTGCTAACGTTAGTCATCGTATCTAGGTTAGCTTTGACGCTAGCTGGCTAGTTTGCTATCTGCGTAGCGCAATAGTAATAATAATAACGCCGAAATAGCTTTAGCTGTAGATGCTAATGCTGAGCTAATTAGCAAGAAATGTACCAATTAAAGTTAACGCATTAAGGTCGGCTAACTTGGAAGTTAGTTGAATAAGTTTTTAAACTGTATTGCAGGGATTGTGTTTAAATTAAAAGCATAGAAACTGCTGCGACATTCTGCATTAGCTAGCTAAGCTAACACAGTTTATCTAAAGCATGCAAACTAAGAGCCGGCTAACGCATCAGAGCTTTCACTTTTTGTTTCACTAAGTCGCCTGTTCATAGCTTTTCTTTGCATAACTGCATCGGTTTTCTTTTGCCGTGTTGTTTTTGCAGAATGGCCCCTCGTCTGCAGCTGGAGAAAGCCGCTTGGCGATGGGTCGACACAGTGAAACCAGAGGACATAACACAGGAACACATCGAGTTGGCGTACCGTATTGCCGTACCGGCGTGTAAGAGGGGAACATGCAGGTATTGCACTCTCGGTTTATTTATAGATATATATATTTTAATTATATTTATTAGCTTCGATTGTAGTAATTTCCCACTGTTATTGCAGGGGTGTGAATCTCTCTCTTTCAAACGATACGATACAAAAACGATACAGTTCAATTCACTAGTGATCCGATCCGATTCGGCTCAGCCCCCATTCGATTCAGACTCGATTCAATTCAGTCCAATTTAAGTTTTCCATCACGGGACAGTCTTCAGGACAGAGGACATGGCGCTTTCTGGTTTTTTTTTTTTTTCTGTATAATGACAAGTTGTGTTTATTTTAAGAGAGAAAAAAAACAACTTTTATTCTTTAAATGATACAAGATCTAACTCGTATTTGGACCACAGTTTTATTGAGATTTCCTGCTGAATTTTTTTTCCAAACATTGACTTGGTATGTTGTGTACACCAACTGTCATGTGCGATGATTTCTCATAGCAGTATTGCGTTTTTAACATTTTCTTTTTTGATTTGTACCAGATCCCATGTCATGGGATCTGTTTTGAGTTGCACTATATGTGCATCTTGTAATCTCTTCCTGTCCTGTTTCGCAGGAGGAACTGCAAAGGGAACCCGAATTGTCTAGTCGGAATTGGGGAACAATCGTGGCTTGGAGAAATTGACGAAAATGCCTTCCACAACATAGATGACCCAAACTCTGAAAGAAGAGACAAGGTATATTATTCATTAGCATCCCACCTCCCCAAAAACATGCTGCTAGTGGATTGGTGACTTTAATTGCCTTGAGGCATTTCCAGGATAGTCTCTGCGACTCTGACCGGGATAACGCGTTTACTGAAGATGAATGAATGTTTTGTGTCAGGATTCACAATACTCTACGGTTTATGTTTCATAACTTTTCCTAAAATGCTGAAGCTGAAACATGGCCAGTCTGGGAGTCCTGGGGAATTCCCCCGGAATAAAATAATCACTCGGCTCTTGTGTACCGTTTCTCTTTTTTGAAGAAAGGCAGTAAAATTAAGCATCTGCACAGCTGTGTAGCAAGTTTACCAATTATTTACATTTTGCTTTGTCATTTAATTATTGTACTTGATTATACATTAATTTAAGCATTATATTATTCATTATTATTATTATTATTATTAGGAGTAGGTAAAATAGTACATTTAAAATGAATTCTTCAATGATTCAAGGGTATCTAATGCACAAAATGACGTAATATGACTTACACAGGCTTAAGCGTGAATGTATTTGTGTTTTTAAAAATGTAGCATTCACATACCTTTTGGATTTTAAGCATACCATTTTATACTCCCACAGACAGTACATTTTTACTCTTTGGATATGTAGCTTGGAAAAATTCAAATACTTTTTGAAGAATACGATTCTGATAGCCATCCATAAAAAAGATGATGTTGACGATGAAGGGTATTTGGAACCTTTTTCGAGTCCATGTAACAGTCCATAGTACATTCTGAAGTGGTTCATGGCTTAAACACACATTTGGCTTTAACACACACACGCAGTCCAAACACTTCACAGATAACATAGTATTATTGTATTGTTAATAATACATTGTAATGAATTTATCTGCCTTTTTATTTGCAGAACACGTTTGTGGGCCTGACGAATCTGGGTGCCACGTGTTACGTGAACACGTTCCTCCAGGTGTGGTTCCACAACCTGGAGCTGCGCTGGATGCTTTACCAGTGTCAGAACTCCCGAGCTGAGGTGCACAACACAGAGTCAGGTGAACCGGCTTTCGACACGCTGTACGAGTCTGTACTTCAGTGCTGTACTTCACTACTGAAAATGTAGAAAAGCATGCACTCTGAGCATCCAAGTGTAAATGATGGGAAGTGGTTCTTGGAGTAGGGTCTTTTTTTTTTTTTTTTTTTTTTTTTTAATTTTTGTTATAGTTTTGGGAATCTCACATAGGTCTATTGGTAGAAATGTGAGCAATAAAAAGCTCCTTTATAAATCAGATTGTTATACTGTGCATTTATATAATGATATAAATAATCTGTACTGAGCAATCTGTGGAAATTATTTTGCAATTAAAGGGGTGTTCGGCAAAGTAAAGTAGCGTCGTGATCCTGCTCTTGTCTGTGTACTTAAAACCTGCAGATTATGAGCCGAAGACGATATGTGAACACCTGCAGTACCTGTTTGCTCTGCTGCAGAACAGCATCAGAAGATACATCGACCCCTCGGGTTTGGTGAAAGCTCTGGGGCTCGATACAGGGCAGCAGCAGGTAAACCTCAACCTAAAGTTTTGTCCATTCTGAAAACCGAAAATGAGATTTGTCCAGTGTATTAAACACAGCTCTCATCATTAGCAGTCTTAATTACAAAGCCTGTCCAGTGCCAGTAATTCTCATCCTCTTCCTAATTAACCGCTCGTCTCCTTGTTCGCCGTTTTAGGACGCGCAGGAGTTTTCCAAACTCTTCCTTTCACTCCTGGAAGACACCCTGTCCAAGCAGAAGGATCCGAACCTCCAAGACGTGATTCAGCAGCAGTTCTGTGGACAGTTTTCTTACGTTACTGTGTAAGCTCATTAATGTTCACCACACAGAGTAGAAAGTTTTGACGAGTGGAAGTGTTAATATCCAACCATAATAACTGTTGTGTTGTGATAACGATGAAAAATAAAATTCTGCAGCCCTAATAAGGACAATAATGAGACGTAATCAAGGCACATCTCAGTGACGCTGCTTAAATACGGTATGTAGTAGCTACACCAAAATAATGTTAGAAACCAGAGAACTTTCTTTACTTGGAAAGAATTTGAGACAGGGGATCCCTGGGGTAAAGCACTCTTTATGGGTGGGTTTAAGAAAGTCAAATGTCTGCGTTTATGTGCTTTAATATTAGTTTTGGTGCCTGGTTGAACTTGTATAGCTTTCTTTTTACTTGCAATGTGTGATGCGTCATTAAACTGTGCTGTATATGTCTGTTTGATGGACTTTTATTTCTGTATAAAACCAGGATTACTTTGTCACTAAGCTTTGTATTCATGTGAGCAATTTTGGTTAAAAAAAAATGTAGCAAAGGTGTATTTTCAAATGTTGTTGTAATTACACTATTATTAACCTGTGATGTCGTTGATTGATTTATGCTGACAGATGTAACCAGTGCGGACGATCGTCTGCTTTACCGTCTCGGTTTTACGAGCTGGAGCTCAATATACAAGGGCACAAAAACCTGACTGAGTGCGTCACCGAGTTCCTCAAGGTGAGCCTTCTTCGCCTCATAACGTCTCTAGACTGTACTCTACAAACATGATTAAAGCTATCGGGGCTGTGGGATATATTTCGGCGCACCATGCTTGGTGCAATTAATTTGGAAAAGCAGTGACAGTGACTTGAATTAATTGTGTTATAACATTCTTGATCCTTTGATCTTTGGGTTTGTAGGGGTTTTCTTGAGAATGTTGCAATGCTGTGATTTGATGTGAGACCGACGTGCCCTTGTTGTGTCTCTGGTGTTGTTCAGGAGGAGAAATTAGACGGGGATAACCGCTACTTCTGCGAGAGCTGCCAAAGCAAGCAGTGCGCCACACGTCGGATTAAGCTTCACAGCCTGCCGCGGACTCTCAACCTTCAGCTCATGCGCTTTGTGTTCGATAGGCGAGTTTACCGAGCTTCAGTTTAACTGGACGTGTCAAAAAAAAATCCTAGTAATGCTAAATTATACCTTTTTACGTGCAGGTATATTATTTTATTACTTGCAGCTCGGCTACTAAACTCTGTCCTGCGGAGAACATTAGGAACTAGATTCCACTAGATATTTAATATAACATAAAAGCGCACTCTTCAGCTTAACCTAGTCATAGTTAATAGGTGTTTTATTAGTGGATTGAGTTCCATATCGTAATGGAATAGACTTCTGTCAGGCAATCATTGATGATCAGCCAGGCAGTTGAATGTATGCTATACATATATAGTTTGTTTTTCAGTATCACTAGAGCATTGGTGCTCAGTTCTGGTCCTTGTATATCTGGTGCTTTCCCCCTGTAACTCGTGCAGTTTAGTCTAGTTCAGGCTTGGTAGTTAGCTGAAAAGATGAGCCTGGTGAGTTTGGAGCAGGGAAAGTATTAGTATTATGCAGGATTGTCGGATCGAGAAATATACACTGCAAAAAAGTGAGAATTTCTTAAAAATAATCAAAGGTGGCTATTATAAGACTTATGTAAGCCAGACATGATTGTTAAACCTTTAGACATTTCTACTTCTAGACGTTTTTTTGCTCACTTCAAGCTTGAAATAGTTTTATTCTATGGGCAGATCATTTTTTTAATGTTTGTGTAAAATAATCTGAAACAGGCTGAATAATCTTACATTTGATTCGTATATATAATACTTTGAAGTGTAGGACAACCTATAAACCTCAAGAGGATTTTTCTTTTTATTCGGTAGAGAATTGTTTTGAATCAACTGCTGGTGCTTGTTGTTTTTTCTGTTTCTAGGCAGTCGGGTCACAAGAAGAAGCTAAACACTTATATTAGTTTTCCCGAAGTCCTTGACATGACACCGTTTTTGGAAGGAAAAGGTATTATTATTTTTTTTTCTATTTTTATGCCTTCTTCTAAGTCTGCCACACTCTTAGCTTCTCTTTCTGCTACCGATGGTAAAATTGTGTAATGTATGTAACTCTTGTGAATGATTTTGGGTTGAATGGATTGACAATGCACAGATGTACAGTACATATTACACTTATTATGCATAGTATGATGTTTTATTTGTATTTATTATGATGTACTGTCAGCTATATACCCAGACGGACTAAAATGAAATTGAATGTCATGTAGTAAAGTTGTTTGGTGGTTTTTCCTCCCTAGAGGAGAAGTGTATGTACGAGCTGAGCGCTGTGCTGATTCACCGCGGCGTGAGTGCCTACTCCGGCCACTACATTGCTCATGTCCGAGACGCGCGCACCAATGACTGGTACAAGTTCAACGACGAGGAGATTGAGAAGATGGAGGGCAAGAAGCTGCAGCTGGGCATCGAGGAGGATCTAGGTAAATGGCAGAGCGGTGACTTTGGCAGTTGATTGGTATATGTAATACGATTGCACGTTTCATTATATGAAATAACCTTTTTTTTTTGTCCGTCAGCTGAAACTGTGAAGTCACAGACCAGGAAGCCCAAATATAGCAAAGGCTTTCACTGTTCGAGAAACGCATATATGTTGGTTTATAAACTTCAGGAGGAGCAGGTGGACCAAACTCACACCAGCATGGAGGTGCCAGGTATGACCAGGGGTCACGCATATCAAATCAGATTAAAGAACCGATTTTTTTTTTTTTTTTCCAATCTCTGTTTTATTGCTTTTACAGCCTTCCTCCAGAAGCTTGTCGACCAGGACAACAAGAAGTTTGAGGAGTGGTGTAACGAGATGGCAGATATGAGGAAGCAGAGCGTGGACAAGGGGAAAGCCAAACACGTGGAGGTCAAGGAGCTCTATGAGCTGTTACCACCACAAGAGGGTATGTTATTTAAAGGAAAGAAAGAAAGAAAAGCTCAATAAATAGAGGTAGTGCATTAACCCGTGACGATCAGTATGGATGATCGTTATGCCCCTTAGGTGAGCTGTATGAGTTTGTCCCTGTGGAGTGGCTGAAAAAATGGCTGGATGACTCGACAGCCATCAAAGAGATTGACAACAGCCATTTCCTGTGTTCGCATGGAAAGTTGCATCCAGACCACCTGAGCGATACCAAGCGCGTTTCCCACAGTGCTGCTCAGATTCTTTTTAATCGCTATGGTGGAGGCCCCAGAATAGATGGTAATATTTTAATCTTTTTTTTTTTTTTTCTTTTTTTCCCCCACTTTGGATTTGCTTGCCGGACGGTGTGACTGCCTGATTATATATAATGGTTCTGGATCTGCGTAGGGTCGTTTCTGTGCAGAGAGTGTGTGGCCCGACGGTGCCGTGTCCTGAGGCTTAAAAACCAACTCAACGAAGACTACAGAGAGGTGACCAACCTCGCCAAGGCTCAGCTGAAAAGGTAGAGCTATGTCTGTGTCCAAGTTTCAAACTTCATTTGCGATTAGATTTAAAACAAAACCGTGGATATATATACGAAGAAGCTTTAGGTATTATTCTGATTGAATTTTGGGTGTTAGCAACGAGCAGGGCTTCTGGATCGGCAAGGCGTCCCTGAGGCAGTGGAGGCAGCTGGCTCTGGAGCAGCTGGAGGAGGAGGAAGAGGAGACCAAACACAGCGACTGCAAAACAAACGGGGAAAATTCCACAGGTGCAAAAGGTAACGTGGACATTCACACTCGTTTAGCAACAGGCTAATAACTCTTACAGTTTAACATGAAACTAGCTATTGAAATACAGCAAACTAGTCATGGTTAATCTCCATAATTGGTTAAATAGAAGAATAATCTCTGTGTAAACTTGTCGGTCTAGTTTCACAACTGGATTGTTTGCATACCTACTGCGTGTGTGCGTTTGCATCATGACGTATGCTGACCAACACAACAAAATAAGAAAAGGATGAAGAAAAGGAAATGATTGTAAAAGGAGGCAAAGGAAATTGAATGTTCTACATTTTAGAATATTTCAAAATAACACAACTGTTTTAAGGCAGAGCGATGCATGGAACTACTTTTTTTTTTTTTATTACTCTTTGCGAGTCATAGAATATAAATTGTTTAAACACAATAAGGTGATTGAAAACTCATGATGAACTAGGTAGCTACTTTGTTTGACACTCATTTGTCATGAAAATGTTGGCACTAAATGCTCTTCACATTACTATACATTTGAGTAGAGTGAAATTCACCTGTTTAGGGTACAGAATACATATAAACATTTTGAATCTCAATAGGAATCCGTTTCATTTGGATTTAAAACGATGTCACTTATGTTCACCATTGTAGTATGTGCATTTGAGACTTACAGGATTGTCATCTTCCCTTCCCTGTAAACAGATGGGATTAAGGAGAACGACCGAGATGATGACGAGATGAAGAGTTTTAATGAAGACATTCTCTGCTCTCATGGTTAGTTATTTTCCTAAAGCTGTGTTTGAACAAGATGTCTATGAGACATTATAACAACTATATAAATTGCCTATAATAGACATATATGTAAGTCCTGGATATTGAGAGAAGCACTGCATCTGTAATGCATCAAGAATGTGTGTGTGCGTGCACGCATGTCCCCGACCCCTTTGTTTCCTTTGCAGGTGGTCTGAGTATTCAGGAGAGCGAGAGGCGGCTGGTCACGGGCGAGGTATGGAGCAAGCTGAAGGTTTATTTCCCCAGTGCGCCAGAATTCACACAGAAACAGGATGCCTGCCAGCAGTGCATGGTAAACACACACACACACACACACGTCATCACTACACACAGTGAAATAGCTCCAAATATCTCAGGCATAATTTACTGTTGGCTTCCAAACATTACCACTTTGCACTTCATCTAAGCTCTGTTGTAGCATTTAAAAAAAAAAAAAAAAACCTCCACCTCTGGCTGTTGATGGAGCTGATATTCATCTAAGTGTGTGTGTGGTGTGTGTGTGTTTTTCCTTCTTAGCGGTTGGAGAGGGAGGGTAAAGAGAATGAGGCTCTGAATCGAATGATGGCCAATGAGCAAAAGAGCTCTCTCCTCAATCTTTTCCATGAGAAGAATCGTCCTTCGCTGCAGAAGTGGCCCCAGGTACGAGCTCACTTTCTCCACAATGACCAACTTGTTCATTTTAGTATGTAAATTTAGTATAATTTTCTGTGTCTTCTGCTGTTTGTCTGCGTGTTTGCAGGACACTGACATTCTGTACATCGTGCCGTTATTCTTTGTTGAGGAGTGGAAGAAATTCATCAGGTGAATTCATATTTTACACGCATTACACCAAAGTTTTAAATGTACTGTTTATTGGCAAGCTTAATGAGCTGGTCAATGTTTCCTGATTGCGCTAATGGCTAAAACAATAGATTTACCCTTTCCATGATTTTCATTGCCACACACGATCACAGGAAGCCAGCCAAGTCGAACCCAGTGTCCAGCATTGGAAACAGCATCCTGCTGTGCCCTCATGGCGGCTTCATGTTCACCTACGACTCCTTGCTTCAGGGAGATGCCCAGCAGTGAGTAGCTTCTAACCAAGCGTGTCGTTACTTTTTGTTTTTTTCCTTTAAAACCATAATACGTTTGGTCCTTGTAGCCATGGTTTGAAGAATGCCCTTGCGTGTGTGTGTGTATGTGTCTGTGTCTGTCTGTGTGTCTGTCTGTGTGTCTGTCTGTGTGTCTGTCTGTGTGTGTCTGTGTGTGTGTCTGTGTGTGTGTCTGTGTGTGTGTCTGTGTGTGTGTCTGTGTGTGTGTCTGT
>JAQQZR010000016.1:16586496-16602998 GCA_030068235.1 Notoglanidium macrostoma
CCATGGTTGTTGTTCAATAATAAAATTATTCCTCAAAAATACAACTTGCCTAATAATTCTGCACTCCCTGTATATGACACCTGTTTTGTGCCATAGGCTGATGAGCCAATTGCAGATTACGCAGCTATGGATGATGCGTACCAAGGTAAGCACTCTTAATATATGTAAATGTACAAACGCAAAATGATATCCAAAACTATATGTTATTGATCATCTATAATATTTTCCATACTGTTGTCTTTACTGTTTTGTAAAATTAAATGTTTGCTTTTTCTGTTTGTTTTTGAATTTTTTTATTTTATTTATTTATTTATTGTTTTTTTTGCCAGTCTGTTTGCCTGAAGAAGGATTTAAAGGTAGGAAACCATTTCATGCCTCTCACTTCCCCAAAAACCTGGATTGGCTACTACTAAATTGCTCATAGGTGTGAATCAGTGTGTGCATGGTGCCCTGCAATGGACTGGCATTCCATCCCTGATATATTCCTGGGATTGGCTCCAAATCCATAATGACCATGAGCAGGATAATGCGCTTACTGAAGATGAATGAATGTAATTTACTGTTATTAAATGGAATGGTAATGTACTTGAATTTTTATCTAATATGACTAAACAAATAGCTGGCATCAGGGTTTTTTGTTTAACTTCTCATGTGCATGGTCGTCTCTGATTCCTAGACTAATTATTCTATGTCCTAAATCTGCAAACCACAAACAGAGGCCTTTAGGAACCCTTTGACCTGCCTACTAACAAACACCTTTAAATCTGCAGGTACTGGATTACTAGGACACTGATGGAGGCTCTGGATGTGGATGAACATCGACAGCATCCGTGTGAAATAACAAAAGCTTGAATTAGATCGAGAAGTTGACTGAGAGAATAAAGTCAGATTTGTTTAGAGTCTGGTATTTTTATTTTTTTTGTTGCCTTGTAACTTAAAGTTGCAGTTCTTTTAAAGTTGTCTGTCTTTGCTTTGGAAAAAAAACCAAAAAACCAAAATCATGTGTTGGCTTTTAATATTACAAGCTGTTGATGCATTCTGTAAGTGCACACCATGACTGTGAACAGATACGGGTCGAGACCTTATGTAACAGCGTCTTTGTTCTTGGTGTCATATTATCTCGAGACGACAGATTGATGTTTAGGCGCCCTTGATATTTTAGTTTCTGCAAAAGCTTCCAGAGAATATACCATTCAGCAGTCACATGGTTACACACTGCGGTGTCTCTGAGATATTCATAAAGAATGCATGAGCAACTTCAATATTAAAAATGTGTCTGTGTAGTCACAATTTAAAAAATCTTTTTTTCCCCACCAAAAAAATCAAACTTGAGTAAAAGCAAGTGTGTGGAGCGACATTTTTTCCTAAGGGAGGAAAAAAGAAACAAAACTCTACCCAATAATTAAGACATGTTCTGCTACTACTTGAAATGTTATGCAGACGTGTGTTATATTCTTTTCTGTAAATCTTTCATATGGGCAATAAAGTTCCTTTTTTTCCACATACACCGATATACTAATAATTTAAATGTGAGAATCACAACGATAAAAGTTCAAAAGCATCTCCCTTTCTGAAGGTTATAGGAATATTCCCTAATTCATATTTTATCCTTCCTTTGCCCCTGTATCTCACCAGATTTAGAATTCTCTCAGTAATATTCTCTCTGTTGCAGACTTCACAGTCAGGTTTTGCACTCTTGTAAATATTGTAGATTTCTTCGTAGACTTAGCTATGTCCAAAACTAAATAAATTCAGATATATGAATAATTATTGATGTTTATAGTGTATATATGATGTAGATAATCTGTCATCTTTGTTCCAACATGTGTGTATTTTTTATTTATTTTTTCATCTGTTGCAACTCCATTACCACCATCATTTTTCTTCTTCAGAGATTTAGAAGGGTGAAGTCTTTATGGGAAAGGGATTAAAAAGGGATTATTAAATTTATAAGATTAAATACTTGGTCCTTTTTGAGCATAGCTATGCAAACATGTGTTCAGATATGTAGATAGCCTATTCACATATAAGCATAAAGACATTGAATAAAACTTGCACATAGTCCTATTTGTTACATATTGCTGTTTAGTAGCATTACAATCATTCAACCTTTATACATTTAAAACTGCTTTTTGTAGTTGACTGGGTCCTGGAACTCGCGCATGCGCACTGTCGCGTTCAAACGAGTCGCCATTTTCAAAATCAGGAATCTTTATTGCCAGGAGAAAATGTTGTCCTTCGGTGGAGTTTAAATAAAGACACGGATTGTTTGAATAACACTAAAGGTAATGAGGAAGTCAGCGTGGTCGCTATGTGTTCCGTGATGTGTTTAAAAAAAATAGAAGAAAAGAAAACAAAAAAGAAAAAAAAGGACTTTAAATGGTATGTTTAGCACGTTAGCTTGTTTTTAGCAACAGCTAACACTCATTGCTGGGTTGCTAAATTAGTTAGCATAGTTGAATGAAATACAAACAGTATAATGGCAACCGCTTAATGAGGTAATACTACACGGTTTGTGCTCCACTTCTCTCCTCAAATAAAGCGAACGTTAACATTATTAAATACATGGAACTTTATTATTCCATGTCCTAAATGTTAACTGATATATGCTGAGCTTTTCTCTGCTCATTAACCATTGTGAGAATGAAACCTGTCTAGCATACATCGGTGCAAGGATTTTCTTGTGATATACAAATGAGGCAATATATTCTTTAATATGTACCAGTATTAGCAAAAGTATTTCACTCAGAATTATTTTATGGTTTGTCTTATTGTAGTAATAACGCTTAAGGTCAGACTTTCCTGATTAATGATGTTAAAAAAAACCCTCATATTCCACCCTCCACCCACATAAACACACACACACACACACACACACACACACACACACAATAACCCCAAACAAATAAAAAAAAAGACCCCTATAGCAAAGACTTGCTTTAAGACCTGTGGAAAAATGTGGTACCTCCGAAGAAAAATGACCTAACATGTGAAAAACAGACAAACATAAAGTTAGTCCAGGTCATAGTTCATTATTCTGACTATAATGTGAACTACAGAAAGCCTTGGATTTTTTCCCCATCACCTGAACAGCAATTCAAGCTTACAACAAAATAGAAGAATGAAGTTTATAATCAAAATGATTGAAATATATAATTATGTAAACGGGGAACGGTGGGGAACGACCCACCCCAGTAACCAGTCACAGTACATTTTTTTTATATTGTATAGTTTATGCTTCCAGTTCCATGAAAAATAAATCCCCCTTGTCTGACCATGCTGTTCTGTATCCAACCCCAAATCCATATTTATAAATGATGTGCCTGCCCTCGGCTTCTTTCTCACCTGCACAGGTGAATAATGGAGCTCCCGAACTACAGCCACCAGCTCATGCAGCAGCTGCAGACTTTACGAAAAGAGTCCCAGTTCTGTGACTGCACCATCCTGGTAGGGGACACAGCCCATCCAGCGCACAAAGTGGTCCTGGCCGCCTCCAGCCTGCTCTTTAAGTCTCTCCTTGAGACTTCGGACAGCATCTCCATAGACACGACGGTGGTCACGCCGCAGGAGTTCTCCTCTCTGATGGACATGGCCTATTTGGGCAGATTGCTGCCAGGCAAACACGATTTCACGCGTGTCATCGCAGCCGCAGACAGCCTGCAGATGTTTGACGTGGCTGTCAGCTGCAAGAACATTCTGGACGAACTCGTGAAACGGTCCGAAGATGCTCAGGATTTAAAAGGTCACCCAGATGTTCCTTTGTGTGAAAGAGAAGAGGCAAGACAACTTGATGCTTCTGGACGAGAGTTTGCGTCACAGGGATGTTGGGACACTATGAAGAGTCCAACAAACAGACTGGAGTCACAGATTGGTGATTTTCTTTTTTATTATACTTTAACTGCTTAAACTAAAGTGTGAATGTGCGTGTGAACGATGGACTGATGTCCTGTTCAGGGTGTGTTCCTGCCTCACGCTAAGTGTTCCTGGTACAGGTGCCAGATCCTCCATAACTCTGACCCAGATAAAATCTTACTAAAGATGAATGAATGAACGTAATTAATTATTCTAAATATCAGCAAGTATACTTCATTACAGAGGCGTCTGCTATTCTATCCAGTGTAGCCATGACGATCTATGACCCATAAATATTTACAAAAAATTCATCTCTATGTCAGTCACTGATTAAAGTTTTGGTGTGTAACATTGTTTGATCAGAAGATGGTGCTGAGGAGCTGCTTTCTCACAAACGTAACGATCACATAAGAACCCTGCAGGACATCCAGCCATGGATTAACATCCTTCGTACCTGGGACACACTGTCAAGCCAACAACGGCATGTGAGAATTATATTTCTCAGTCATCTATGTACTGAAATAAGTGCACAGTTATAGCACTGAAGGCTGCAATGATGAGTGTCAATAGAGACAGGCTCATAAAAGAATGATAGCACACCTGATTATCACCAGGGAACATAATGATTAAGTTCACTAAATAAAAAGATGCTTTATGTAATTGAGACTAGAGTAATTTATTTAATAGTAATTAGTGAAATCCTCTGGTCTTTATTATTTCTTTCCAGATGTTGCTGAAGTGTTTTGAAGGAGATCCAGGTGTGGACGTGGTTTTCCGGCGCCTCTCGGACCAGGTGAAGGATGGACGTGACGTCTCAGTCCAGGCTCTTGTTATGGTGCTGGGTGAGATTAAGAGCCTGAAGCCTGATCTGGAGTCAGTGGAGGTGGAAGAGAGCGAGCAGACTGGACCGGACCTCAGAGGTAAACTGATTAACTCACACAAACAAGCAAAGTCATTTTATATACCATTTATACCACAGCGCTGTTGAATTCTCGGTTCTGATTGGTCAGAAGGTGCTGATTAATTTTCTCTAACAGTAGCACTAGGTAATAGATTTTTTTTATCAATGCGCTCATTCTTATAACTCAGATATGTCGTAGACGTGTCCCAGTATCTGAAGTAATCTCGTACTTTTCTCCAAACACACATTTTTCTATTACATTGTCTGAGAACAAGTTATAATTACACTATTTCTGTTACAGGGGGAACTGAGACCGAGGTTGCCAGGTCTTCCGGATATCAGCGTGACCTTGTTTCAGACCTGACTGACTACCTCAACGGTGTGGAGAACGTCTCTGAACTGCTCACTCAGACAGCGGACAGATGCAAGAGCGAAGACGTAAAGCAGGTGAGCATCAGTTGTTTCGGTGTAACATGCTATCTGGCATGCTCTTCATCGAACCCAGGACCTTCTTGCTGGATTATTAATTATTTGGGGAAAAGAATTATACTAGCGGGATCTTAATTTTGTGGATGAATTCCACGTTGCAGGTTCTGCTGGAGTGCAGTGGAGAGCAGAATCATGAGCAGGTCCTGAGGAAGCTGCTGAGCACGCTCACCGAGAGAGGGATAGAGGAAACATCTGTACTGCTGCTGCTAAAGGAGGCGGAGGACAGCAGCACAAATGCTGCAGGTATCCTGTCAGAATGTGACAGTGTGGGAAATATTTCACACACACACACAGAGTCATTATTGTTTGATCCACTATAACACTGGTATCGTATGCGACTCTTGTCAGATAAGAGGACGGACGACCGCATCGGCGCGTCACTGTTGAGAACTTTCCAGAACAGACTGTGTGCGCTGAACCTGCAGGCTCCGATCATCAGGCGGAGTTTGGAGGAAGGGCCTACCATCTCGTCTGACCAAAGACAGGTAATGTACACATCATACACTTCCCAAGTGAAAGATCAAAGCGTTTTTCAGACAGTAATGTGTTTTTTCTTGTTTTGAACAAAGCAATATAATGCACTGTAAATCTTATTTATTTATTTATGCATTAACCTAAGATTGATCAAACAAAAAAAATAGTCTCATGAATGCCCAGATTTTATTCAAATTGATCGTCCAATCACAACCTTGATGATACAAAACGTTAACTACCTTAGATACTTGTCAGACTATTAGATTACTTTATAATAATCTGTTACCACTGTAATATCATATAATCCTTGTGCAGTCACTTCCACCAAATTGAGCCAGTGTTTCTTGTTAACTATGTCAGTAAATCGTGTACGTGTGTTTGTGTGCGTCTAGATCCTGCAGAACGAGGCTGACGGTGAAGTAGAGAAGCTGTTCAGAGCTGCTCTGGAGGGAGGTTCGGTTCAGCCTCTGACGGCGTGGAGGCTCCTGTTTTGGGCCGCGACTCGCAGCCCAGAGCTCCGACTCGTCATACAGGAAATCAGGGCAAAACCAGAAGCTCAGGAACTCATACACACTGGTATAACAACTTGTTTTTTTTTTCCTTTTGTATAGTTTCAGAATATGATGTGTTTCTCATATTGAGAACCTACTGTACTTATATGTAATAATACTCTAAATCCCAGCTGAGCTATCATGTCACTGCCTGTAGCCTTTCTAAAAGCTCTGTGCTGTGTTTTACTTTTTTTTTTTCTCTCTCTAGTTGCCCGAGTGGATGCCTTGTTCAAGCACAAAAAGCTCATTCTGGAAACAATCAATGAAATCTCTGACCTGGAAAGAGCTGCAGGCGATTTGGACCACGATAAAGACGTGGCTGAGGTGAGCGTGTGCGTGTATGTGTGTGTGAAATATACTGCTAATCGAACAGATTAGTCTCAGATTCTCTGTAGACGTGTCAAAGACGGCCGAGAGAAGCACGGGCTGCGCTCTGCCTTCGCTACGTGACCCGCGCGTCTGCAGAATGCGAAGGCGAGCAGGGGAAATCACGCCTCGCACATCACAAAGAGCCTGTTCCAAATACTGCCAACAGGAAGGCGTTTCAGGTCATGGATTACAAAAACAGCACTACATCGGAATAGTTTCTTTCCTGTAGGAGTCTCTGTTGTTAAAATAGCATGATGGGAATGCATTTTTACTATATGATAAAAATATATGTATGGGGTAATAAAGAAACAGAGCATGTTGTGATAAGAAAATAATCAATGATGGTGTAGTGGAGTTACTGTCACCATCATGAAGCTGATTATTCTCCTATAGCAGCACATCCTTTTATGCCACAACAATTCGTCATTGTCAATTTAGTAAAGAATGACTTGTCCTACATAGCAGCTATGAACAGTTGTTCCTTCACCAGCCTCTCTTTTTTTCTCTCTCTTAGAATTAGTAAGACAAAAAAAAAATGCACGTTACCAAGAAACAGGAAAAACCTTCACTACTGCTCCAACCACTTTAATAGGAACACGCTCTAGCTTTTATCTTATTAAATTTACCTCATGTTTGTTCATAACATACAAAGATCTTTCACAAACTGTCCAACCTATGATTATGAACAATGCTGTAATTATGGGTTTGATAGAGTCTTTACAAATTGGAAGCTTGTTATTGACGTGAATGCATAATATCTTGACATACGCAAACTTCTTGCATGATTGTGTCAGTTCCTGCAGAGCTGTCACAGGGGAACGGAGTCCACGCAGCAGGTTTTTGACCGAGTACTGAGCAGAGAGTCGCAGCACGTCCGGCCGCTTTGTCAACTCCTGTCCGCGAGCCGGGCGAGCTTCCCTCGGCTTTCTGTCCTCATCGAGGAGCTCAGCCATGTCGGTAAGGCTTTGTAATTTATAACGTAGGCTGTTAATCCAAAGGAAAACATTGCACTGTTTACAGTATATTTCATGCTTAAAGGTGTGGTCATCAAAGTTTAAGAACAGTTTTTGTAATATAAATAAATATATAATTAGAATCTCAGTAAAATATTTGAACAGAGGAGAAACTTCACTCAAAAACCTGTAATTGGAATGTGATGCTGCTGCTGCTGGTGGTAATGATGATGATGATGATGTGACCAACACCATCCAACCAATCAAACTCTAATTCCGAAAAAGCTCCACCTCTTGTGCTATCATTCATAATGCCTTGCCTTAACTAGTGTGTTTTTGGGGGCGTGGCTTTGAATGGAACATTTTATAAGTACCAGCTAAAATCGCTGATTGTAACATTTTAAATAGAATTGGAACCCGATGAGGAGACCGCAGGCTCAGAGAACGAGGAAGAGGAAGTGGAGAAGGATGAAGATCGCGCACACAGGAGGAGGAAGGGTGTCGTCGTGTCCTACACCTGCCAGTGGTGCAACAAGACCTTCGATTTTAAGTGTCGTCTGCTGAAGCACAAGAAGCAGTGTGCGTTCTGTCCGGAGAGAGTGCGGCGCTGCACCGAGTGCCCCGCCATGTTCCCGTCAGTCACGGCCCTGCAGCAGCACCGAGCAGATGCTCACAGCTGCCCTCCGGTGAAGAGGAAGAAAGTGGAGCCAGTGACGTGTGAGCTCTGTGGAAAGACTTTTAAACACCCTTCTGGTGAGCACACACTCACTCACCAGTCTGGTCTGAATGTGAAAGTTAAAGGGACATTCTGCAATGAAAAATTTAATATGTTATTTGTAATATTCATGCTCAGTCATAAGGCTTTATAGTTCACTAAACAAAAATAACAATTTGCAGTCATTTGAAGAGAGCTAAGTTACACAAAAAAGTTATATGATTACAATTACCTTGCACCTTTAAAGCAACTTCTCTCACATTTTTCGGCAAAACAACACAATAACACAACAAGGACACAATAACAGCACTGAGCTAGAATCAGTTGCCACTCATTCCTATAGCTGAAGGAGATGAAATGAAATGAAAATGGAAAAAAAAAGACCTGATCCTGGATCAGCGGGTGAACTTTCGGATATTTTATTTTTGCTGATTGTGTTGCAGGTTTGTTGTACCACAGGCGCACTGAGCATTTGGAGGAAAGGCCCTACGAGTGTGAGGAATGCGGCGCCAAGTTCGCCGCCAACTCGTCCCTGAAGAACCACATGCGGCTGCACACAGGGGAGAAACCGTACTGCTGCAAACACTGTGACATGAGCTTCGCCGTGGCCGCCGCGCTGTCCTACCACACCAAGAAGAAACACTCGGAGGGTACGACAGCACACAGCATGTTCACACCAAACACTCGACCTGCTGCACTGCAAAAATATCAAAACTGTTCTATCTTTACCTGTCTCTTCCCATGTCTCCTCTACCTGTCTCAACATGTCCTCGCATGTCTCTTCCTATACCTATCTTTACACATCTCTACATGTCTGTACACATCTCTACCTGTCTCTACATATCTCTAGCTGTCTCTACATGTCCTCGCCTGTCTCTTCCTATACCTATCTTTACACATCTCTACCTGTCTCTACATATCTCTGCCTGTCTGTACACATCTCTACCTGTCTCTACATATCTCTAGCTGTCTCTACATTTCCTCGCCTGTCTCTTCCTATACCTATCTTTACACATCTCTACCTGTCTCTACCTGTCCTCACTTGTCTCTTCATATGCCTCCTGTACTTGTTTATACCTGGTTTATGTCTATATATCTCTAATTGTCTATACAAATCTCTACCTGCCTTTACCTGTTTCAGGTAAGATGTACTCGTGTCAGTACTGCTCGGCTACATTTGCGCAGTCCATCGAGCTGACACGGCACGTGCGCACACACACGGGAGACAAACCGTACGTGTGTAGGGAGTGTGGGAAGGGCTTCAAACAGGCCAACGGGCTCTCAGTGCACCTGCAGACCTTCCACAGTGAGTACACACGCGCACGCGCACACACACACCCACAGTTATCACATTCTGTATCTATAGTTTGCTACTATACAGCAATGATTTTGGAGCAAACTCCTGACCCTGGCTAAACCCAAACCCGACTAAACCCTTCTCTCGCTGACAGATATCTCAGACCCTCACGACTGTCAGAAGTGTCGCGTGAGCTTCAGTTGTCTGGAGAAGCTTCGAGAGCACATTCAGGAGGTTCATCCTAAAGAGCTGCACCAGTGTCCCGAGTGCAGTAAGATCCTGAACACCGCGGCTCAGCTGGAGAAACACCTGAGCGTCCATGACGGCAGCAAACCCTACAGCTGCCAGAGCTGCCACAAATCCTACCAGGTGAGCAAATCACCACACCACATGGCCTGGACAAGTCGGAACGCTTGGAAATAGTTAAAATATTTTGGTTCAAGAATAAGTGTTGATCAAGGTTAAAGCATGACATTTTGGATCAGTTTCTTGGGTCTTGTGTTCAGGCTGTAACGAATATAAATGGGTAATGTTTGTGTGCATCTGTGTGGATCAGACTCTCTCAGGGTTGTGGTACCACAATCGCACCACACACCCGGACGTGGTGACGGCGGACGGCAGTCGCTCCATTTCACACCTTCTGCACTGTAAAATCTGTAACAAGGCCTTCTGCAACAGGAACAGTTTGTTTAAACACAACATAACCAAACACCCAGGTGAGAAAGGACCCCGGTGTTGCGGGCTGTTTGCTTACTGTCTGTCTGTAATTCAGTTCATTACCGCTTCATTCATAACAATTAAATAGCGTTTCAATTTGATTATTATTATTTTTAAGAAGTCCGCGCTGTGACCGAAGAGGGTGAAAAGGAGGCGCAGGCAGGTAAATATTGTACAGATGCTGGGATTCTTTTGACAAAATAGAAATATGGATGTCCATGAAGGCCTGGTGGGCAAGAAAATAAACAGAAACTGGTCTAATACTTGGGTGCCAAGATGTCACGTGTTTTTTAATGCACATTCTGGGTGGCACTTGTTATGCATTTTATCTCATGGAACTTGTGTGCGAATATTCAAAAATGTGGCTCGTAGACACATTGATGTTTGTGTTCCTCTCAGATGGCCTTTTGTGGAAGTGTGTGTACTGCCCTCGTGCGCTGAGCAGCGAGCAGGAGTTGCACCAGCACATGTCGAGAGAACACACGAGCCAGCAGGGATCCGTGTTCGCCTGCGCCGTCTGCTCGCTGTCCTTCCTCTCCGAAGCAGAGTTCCAGCAGCACTTCCTCAGCAACCACGTGCCGCTCGTCCAGGACGGGGAGGAGCTACAGACTCATGGCTCCACCTCCCAAATGGTAACTCCTCCCACCAGCACAGCCGTGTTCATGCTCAGGGTGTACAAGCATAAATTGTTTTAAAGGTTATTAATTACTCAAAAATCAGGAACAATTTAACACGTTAACTCGGATAACAAATTTATGAATACGCAAATTGTGAGCTGAAGGTTTGGCTACCTCGAATAATTTTTATCTTGTTTCAAACCATTGAGCTTATTTTCTGACATCTCAAACAGAGCAGAGGGCAAATCTGTATTTTGAAAAGACAATACTGGGAAAATTGACATCTTTTTCAAGGAATACAAATATGACAACCACTCTACTCGGCTGGAGTGTAATAGTTTTCCCCAAGTATTTGCACTGCCACTGATTATATAAAGACAATTTGTGTTCTTATTCAGAAAGGTTGTCTCAAATACATGAAGATACTGCATGTCATGAACATTTTATTGCATATAATTTTATTCTATACAGTTTCCTCTCTCAATCAGGTGATCCAGACAGAAGATGACTCAGCTGGGGGGTCGGCACAGATCGTCGGGCTCGACCAAGCACAGCTGGCTGGCTCCCAACAGGTGTTCGTTGCCCTGGGCGACGGCGGGGAGACAGCGAGTGACTCGGGGATCGTTGCTGTTAATGTGGAGGACTTGCTGACGGGCCGCGTCACGCTGATCTGTGAGGAGAACCAGTAGAGATATGTTTACACAGGAGAACAAATATGTTGGCAAAACACACACACACACACACCTTTCTGTCTCAGCTTTAAACTTTAAAGTGTACGTCATCTTTAAAGCGTATATTCATACACCATATAGACGAATACAGTATATTAATCCTCTCTTACCTGAAAACACACACAACTCATGGTGTAGATTCGTGTGTTTAGCTCTTCCGGATATGAGCGGTTCAGTGTGTGTGTGTGCGCGTGCACCATGTGTTGTATGTGAGATGAAGGAGCGCCAGATGGCAGATGGAAAGACGACAGCTCGGTTCAGGTTGCTGCTGATGGGCAGGTTAAATCAACTGATTTATTATTTTTATATCATTATACAATGTTTAAATTGCATGTGTGAGCACAAATACAGAGACTACTAATTTATTTTTCATTTGAACATGTTGCTGTCTCTGAGGGGCTTTATGCAGGACATGCACAGGAACACGAGGTGTTAAAGATTTATAAAGCTTCTGCGGTAATGATCGCATAGCGTGTGTGTTCGTGTTCACCCTGGGTGTCTGTCTGGACATCTGCGCGGACACCAAGCGTCCTGTCTTTGCTTCCTCATTATTGTTAGTCCCACAGACTGATATTTCACTTTCACTATTTTTATTTCTCTTTCAATCGAAGATTAAATTCAGGAAGAAGAAAACTCTGTCCTCAGCCAAAAGGTGTACATATTTTAGCAACGAGATAAAAAGCCATAAATGATACCTAATAACGTAACTTTTATTCGTTCTTATTCTGCAATGTAAGGATGTACAAATATAGAACCTAAACATCGAACAGTAGAGGTGACGTTAAAGGTCAATATTAGTCAAGACTTACGCACTCTCTGGTATAGAAGGTGAAATACGACAACATTGGAATGATTAAGAGGCATGTCTATAAAAAGTGGAGCATGTAAACATGTAAATGTCCAGGAGCTCAGTTTTCCACACAGGATTTCTCAGCCACACGATACACTTGTGCTGATGCTGTTGCTTAAATAATTATTTTAAGCATAAGCATATAGATAATCTAGGTTATTAAACTAGTAAGAAAGAAATAAAAACGTGCCTTTAAATCCAGAATCATCCTTGTAAGAATTCTTCATAAAATCTGTGCACAGCTTTAAAGGGACTATTTTTCTTACCACAGTAAGTCAATGTTGATGTCTGTCCTTTTATTACTGAAACGAACAGTGTCATTTTGGACAAGTCTGCTGATATTGACATGCAGTTTCCATTAGCACAGTTCACTTTAGCATTGTAGTTCCTGTATAAAACTAAAGAAGTACATTTTAGACACTGAAAAGGTCTTCCCTGATCAATTACATTTTCAGTATGTTGGAGGCTTAACACCATTAGTGCCGTTTCCTCGTGACATTTACACACAGCACGAAGGGGTTAGTGTGTGATAGGGAACTCTACCCCCTTGGCTGATCAACATGTTTTGTATTTCTGTGCAAGCTCCTCACAGAACCTGTAAATCTTAAAACTAACCATCATCTGGGTTCTAGATGGATATTTTTCCCTCTCTAAGTGTATATGTAGAGATCATCAGATCATCTGGCTGACAAGCTAGAATATGGTAATAACAGAACATCAGCTGCAGTGAATGTAATGATGGTCTATTTGTCTACATAAGAGCAGATAAAGAAAAACATAAATTCACTATATTTTGAAACAGTTTTTTATTGCTGCTGTACATGAATACAAACCATTTTTTATCACTTAAGCCTAAAAGTAGCCAGCTGTGCATTATATATTCTCTAAAATCTCTCATTGTGACTATTTGCGCTAGTCCTGCTCCCAAAGTGTAGCCTGGTGTTGACTCGTCCTCCGAGGGGTCATCGAACAAACTCCGCTTGAGCCGATTACATAAAGAACCTGACTTCTTTACCCGAGTTCACAAGAGTGTGCTCGAAATGCTCTCAAAAAGAAATAAAACACCACCACAGCAGGATAGTGTATTAAATCCACTCATCAGAGATCAGCCGCTTAATAAGTTTAACAATATGGTAAAGAAAACCTCGTGCCAAAAAGTGTTACGCGTCCTCCCTATTTTGCTGCGCAAAAGTTGAAATCGGCTTTAAACGTAGTGTCCTTTAGGATAAATACACAGTTCAGGTACAAACACAAAGCTGACCTTTAGTCGAGCAGTTACATTTAAAACTGAGTTAAACCTCTGTTTACAAATACACCATGAATTACAATTAAAATTAAAATGACTGATTTTTATTTTATTTTTAACTTATTACTTGTATGATTTTGACTATAGCACCTATAGCTTTCAGTTATCAACCGCACACGTGTAGATCTGCTCAGTCAAAAGTTTGTACACACCTACTCTTTCATAGGTTTTTCTTTATTTTGTTGTTTCCTACATTGTAAAACAATACTGAATACCTCAAACTATGAAGCAACACATATACTGAATTATGTAGTGGAATTTCTTGCCTTCTTAATGCATTTGAGACATACAGTAAATAGTAAATGGTAAATGATAAAAATACAGTATNNNNGTCCATCATTACTTTAAGACATGAAGTGTCTTTTAAGTAATAAAAATAAAGAAAAAAACATTGAATTAGAAGGTGTGCCCAAACTATTGACTGGTAGTGTATAATGCGGTTAAAGTTATTCCTTGTGACTGAGGATGTGTGTATAATGTGAATTACTCCTATGCACAAACCATTACTGGTAGAAAAGTGTGATCGCGGGTCTGATTTTTCAAAGGACAAGTAGTCCTTCTGTGCATAGGAAGCACCAGGACGCATTAGAAAATAGGGATTTACCACGCGTGTGTGTGCACAGCTGATAAATCCTACACGTTGCTCATAATTAACACACGTTTACATACAGAAAATTGCCTTATAAAGGTAACCTTTGAAAGTTTCCTCATCCTCAAGCATCGTTAACGTTTAAATGTGCCTTTCATATGATTTTACTTTACGTTCTTCTCCGTCACCTGACAGAGTGGGCACTGAAGTCAGGAATGTGATGACAATCAGTTATACAGTATACCATGTCCACAGACAATACTTGTTTCTGATTGGTTAACAGGCGTAAATTGTTTTCTCTTACTGGAACTCCAAAGTGGATTCATACACGAGATATAGGAGGTAACCATGACAACAAGGCACTGTTATTGCCGTCAGCAAGTAACAGACTTTACATCATTTTGTAGCTCTTCTCCTTTTATTTTTTACATATTAAAAACCACACTTTTTAACATCGTATACGCTTCAAAATATTGCTAATCGGGCACAGGCACCATGTTAAAGAGCAGCTATCGTTACCCAAACCAATAGATAATAATTCAGGGGTTTTTATTTGGACAGTGTAAAAGCAGAGTGACCTCAGGTGGGCTGATACATTCCTAAAGAAATACTCCAGAAATACTCCGTACAGTACATTTCAAAGCAGCAGCACACACACTGGGGTCGTGTTCACCACGTGAGAGTGCCACAAAAGTTACGAAAACGTGACAAACCGAACAAGTGTAGCTCGCAGCTAAAATTCTTTCCTGTACTATAAAGTAATAAAAGGTTAGGAAATAAAGATAAATATCTGATACATCTAAGTGGAAGCATAATACAGCTGTTAGAGTACAGATGTGCACACATTATTCCGTCCTCAAATTAAACCGAAGTCCCGTTTCTTTAAGCGAACACGCAATAGTAGATCACGCCTTCAAAAAATGTGCAAGTATGTTTTCACAGGAAACACGTCACGCTTCAAGTGCAGCTTGTTTTTACGTACGGCGTCTTCGTTAAAAAAAAAAAAAAAAAAGATAAATTATATGTATTTAACATGACGGAACTGTGAAGAATACGGGTGACGACCATGACCGACTGACGCTATGAGTTAGCTTAGTGAGCTTGTACCTGCTTGTTAAGTGTTTAATACAGAAAACGTAAAGGTTTAGTCATAGTGTAAACGAGACAAGATTATTAGAAACATAGCCACAGTGTAAAGTCACACGGTAATTACACTTATGCGCTGCCATTTTGGAGAACCTCGACACTGCATAACGTCTTGTGACCTCAAGTCATAAAAAAAAAGGCCACAAGCGTGTGTGGATCATTGGGAACACTTATACGCAGTGAAAGTCTAAAACCGGAGACTTTTATGTGTTGTCAGTTTGTGCTCGTCATGATGTTCACGTCGTTAGCTTCTTCTTAGGCAGGAAGGTGTTTGTGATCTGGTTCATCACCACCAGAGCGGGGAAGGGAGGCAGGAGCAGGAAGGCGTACCAAATCGGCCCCTTGACGGTGGCCTGGAACCAGTCGCTGAATAAGGCGGCGGTGACCGTGACGGTGGCCAGCAGGTAGGCCACAAGGCCGCAGGTGGCGTGGTAGAGACGGAGCCGGGGCACGGTGACGGTGCGGACGAGCTTGGGGAAGAGCAGGCACACGCCGCAGGCCGCCTGCAGCACCGTAGCCACCAGAGTCCCGATGCCCAGCAGGCTGTGCCATGTCTCCAGGTGGGGGTGCTCCGACTTCCTCTTACTGGCCACCATGAAGCCGAGGCCCATGGCTGCGAAAATCAGCATCAGCACCTGCAGGACCCAGTGAGTGCGGATCTTCCCTTTACGGGACTTGAAGCAGCACGGAGAACACTCACCCGAGAAGAGCAGGATTCCCTCCGTCATGCACAGGCAGAACTGAGAGGGGAAAGAAAAGAACAGTCCAGATTAACAGGGTTTATACAGTCGAATCCGGTTAATCGGACCACATCGGGAGGCAATGATTTTGGTCCTAATAACCGGCTGGTCCGATTACACGAACATGTCCTAGGCTATGTTACAATTAAGACGGGACGTGCTATACGTAAAATGCAGTGTATTAAAATGTCATTATGACCTTTAT
>JAQQZR010000016.1:16603994-16621821 GCA_030068235.1 Notoglanidium macrostoma
CTCGTCTCGTGTAAACTTTAATCATGATTGACAGGGGGGATGTCCTTGCACGTGAATCCGAACACTCTGGTTTACGCCTGTCGGTCAGAGAAGTGGGCGTGGCCTCAGACCAGAAATGGTCTCAGAGTGTTACAGGCGTTAAACTTTTAGGAGTCTCATTTGAGAAAACTTCTTTTTTTTTTGTTAACAAACTCCACATTTGACCAAACACAACTGCTGAATATACTATTTTAATGCACTGCACGCCTTACAAGCCTTGGGTTAGATAAAACTAGACTTTGGTCCAATACACTGAGTCTGTTTACAGAATAAATGATCTGATAACTGAGCAATAATCTGAGTAGCAATGTGATAATTTTCTAAGGAGAAATCGAAGTTGATTTACTGACAAACATTTATTCAGGAGCTTGTTGTTATCACCATGGCTGCAGCATTTTAACTGATTTTATGATGTTTCCTTCATCCTCACGCACACTCACGTCTTCACAAATTAGAAAAACAAAAAGGTATCAGTTTAAAACCCCTTAAACTCCCAGCATCCATTACTAGATCCAGACTTACACACAGATGAATGAAGCGATTATTGCTACATTGTGAGCTAAAGCAACTGATTATTAGGCTAAAACTCAGGAAACCGTCTATATTACATAAACACACTCAGTGTAATCACCAAGTCTAATTAACTTCAGCTGGAAAAAGCATAAATTTAACATTGCACTTGATTGCTTCAGGAAGGGAAACTGTAAGTTACACCATCACCGAGCTTTTTTATTGGCACCCGTTCCTCCACACAGTACAATAGGAGACTGTGTAGAGATGAGAAGCAGGAAGGTCACGCCACGCTGCTCGGCGCGTCACCGCGATGGAAAAGTGCTCCGCGTCCCGGGTCAGCCGTAACCGTAGACCCGATGCCGGCATGCCGAGGGGAGAGGTGCGAGCCTAATTATCTCACTGTTCCACCGTGTACTATTCATAATTCAGGAGCATGATGCATTATTCATCGATTGGCCTCGAGGCTGCGCGCCAGTTAGACATTCATCATCCTTGAGCAGCAAAAGAAATAAGAGCAATGCATAAAAAATAAAAAAAAACTGGCAGAGAGAAAAGGACAGGAAACAAAAGGAAAAGGGCATTTTCTAGAGATGCAAAGGACTAACTGTGGTGTAATGTTTAGTTTGGATTAAAGCCGTGTTTCGGGAACTTACCCCGAGTGACATGCAGAGCGGATGCCAAGAGAAGAGACCTGCAAGTAAACAAATGAGCACCTGTACGTTAGACTGAACACGGAAGATCAACACGATTTGCATTTCAGTTCTTAGGCTACATTAAGTATTTGTCAAGAGGGCGTGTGGCCCTCCCATTATCATTATCATCACGAATGTGATCTGGAATCGTAGCCTAATACTAATTATTGGGCAGGACGTCATGCAGTGTGGTTTGACATGCAGTCTTGAAGTCGTGTGTGAAAGACTGAGCAATGACAGTGATCCATGATATGTGTGTTCACCTGATTCATGAGAAATTCCCAAGTTTCTGAGACTCCTGAGCAGAATCTAAACGTGTGTCGATTGTGTTGTTTTTGGGGATGCGATGACTGAAAAAAGAGGCCCAAAATCTTTCCTTATAACGGAGATATCTGACATTTTGAAAATGAGGATTGTATGAATGTTGCAGTGTTGCCAAGGTGCAGGTGATCTTTTAGCAGATGGTCCAAATCCGGTCGTAAAAATAATAAAAAAATCCATCTGGAAGTCCTGGAAATATCAGACACTTTAATCACTGCATCCTGTTGTGCACATTTCTGCTTTTCTCGCAGCACTTTTATTCCTGCCTCAACTCATATCTCATTAACAAGTTGGGTCAAGCCTGTTTTACACTCAGCTTTCACTTAAAAGTTAAAGTTCTCTCTCTCTTTTTTTTTTTTTTAAACCCATCTCCTAAAAGGAGTGCAAAAATTCTCCTGAACATTCCAGGCTTTAAGGAGTGAAATTTAGGTGTCTCTAGGAAGTAGTTCTGAAAAGGTATGAAGTAGATTTCAGACAAGCTTCCACAGGAAACAGGAAAAAAAAGAAGGCATGTACAGTGCCTTGCATAAGTATTGACCCCTTTTTTTTAACATCATCACATTTTGTTGTTACATCCTGGAAGTGAACTGGATTTAATTGTAATTTTAGGTCACCAATCTGACCAACGATTGAACGTTTTTGTGAGGACTTTCTACCATTTCTCACACTCCTGACAACAAGGGCGTGTGTGTGTTTATTAATTTCTGGTCTGCTCAAGAAAACAGACCTGCAGAATTGATCATTACTGCATATATAAACAGCATGAATGTCGTACACCCAAACATACCTCATTAAGCTGACTGAGTAAAGGGTTGGGTTAATAGCTGATGACTCAAATATCCTGTTTGGTTTCAGGAGACTACCTGAACCCTTCGTACAGGCAGACACTCTGACCGACCCTGCACTCGGAGTCCGTTTATTTCCCAGCAGGCGGGTATGAAAACGGGCCGGGAAATGGGAAGACACAAAGCCTGAAATAACATGTTCCCAGTCCAACCGATGACGTATCCAGTCTTATCCAAGCTCACAGTTTATCATATTAAAAAACGTTATTGTTTTTAACATGGTCCATAGTTCTTGGGTCTTTACACTATTAACTATACTTTTTATGATTTGCAATACTTTAGACAGGAGTAATACGCTTTATTAAACACTTTTTCATCTGTAAAACATTTAGATTTAAAATGAATACTACTACTACTAATAATAGTTATTAATATTGTTATTATTACTAAATACAATACAGTGCAGAAGTCTTTGACATATGATGCCTTCAAAATGAAGAAAACCAAACCTTTCTACATTAAAGGCAGTAAACAGTAATAAACTAAACAAAGTCAGCCTTTGGTCTGATGATCATTTGCTTTAAAATAGACATCGGTAGTCCCAGGTTCACTCTGTGTAGTTATATAAGGAGACGAGCTGGTTGGTTTACTGAGCGTGTTGGAGAACCCGACAGTCTTCTAGAGATTTTGTTTTTAGCGGCTACACCCAGCAGCCTTCATTGGGTTTTCTGTCTGAAAAGTGACCTGTTAAGCAACATGCTGCTGTCTACTGACATTTTTTCTGTGATGTTTAATTTTTTGAAGGAAAAGTAAATGTTCGGAATTATATGTTTTGTACTGACTCAATAATGTCGAAGTCATCAAATTACAAAAAAATAAAATCTGTAAGAAAATGTGTACTTTAAAAAAAATAAAAAATAGGGTGTCAAACTTTTTTTTACAGCAGTGCATATGCTTTTGATTATTTGTAATAATTTTGTTTTATATCACATATAATCAGACTTAGATGTAAAAGAGTGAGATTTTAGACAAATATAAACAAAGCTTTATTATTATTATTATTTTTATTATTATTATTTCATTGAATGACTGTAGGTTATATACATGCTGAGAAGTTGCAGTAGGACTAATGCAGCATGATGTGATAAATACATTGTTGTTAAACTCACTTGTTCCGGGTCGGGACAGGACGCCGATGAGCGCGGTGAAGCCCAGAGCGACAAAATGCGCGGCCACGAGAGCGATTTTGCGCATGCACGCGTACAGCCAGTACTCCCGCATCCCGAGCCCCTCACCGACCGGACTGTACTCCACTTCCGGCCGCATGTCTGCCTTCCTCCCTCTCCTCTCCTGATTAGTGTAGCTCAGGTCGGAGCCGAACATACGCGCCAGAGCCGTTCAGACCAGAAACACCGAGCGCGAAGGGCTGCCCTAGCTGAGATCATGTTAGCCCGGGATTCTTATTATTGTTGTTACTCTGCCACGGAGGCGACACGCGAGCCGAACATGGAACGGACTAATGCAACTTCCGGTTGCGGTAGATGCGCGCGCGTCGCTAATTCGCGTACTTCACATTATTAAAGGTTTATACGGGCGTGGAGACGTTAATTATCCAGTGACACTCCTCATCGTGACTCGTTCCTGGATGGAAACAATCACACGAGACATTTTAAATACCTTCACAGAAAAACAGTTACGTCACGAGTCAAGGCCCATCCCGCGGGGGGGAGGGAGGGGGGGGGGGGTAGAGTATCATCTCTGTGGGCGATACCATCGTGTGGAGAAAAATAGGGGAGTGAATTGCTCATGTCAAACCGAAAAGGCGTGGCTCGCGATGTTTCAAGGCAACATCAGCCAAGTTGTGTGATAATTCAAACACTCCTACTCCTACTACTACTACTACTACTAATTATTACATTAACAATACAGATTAATGATAAATAATATTACTAATACTACAACTACTGATCTTAATAATACTCATATTACTACCACTATTGATATTACTTATAAAAAATTATACTACTGCAACTACTAACACTTACTACCATTACAAATTGACAAATTATACTACTAATACAAAAATGCTAAATTAATACTATCAATAATACAACTGCCAGTGCTAATTAGAACTACAAAATTATAATAAATTACACTACTATTACAACCACTAATACTACTACTACTAATAAAAATACTACTAATCCTACAACTACTACTACTAATAGTACTACTGTTGCAACTACTACTATTTCAAAAATAATAAATAATTTGTAATACAACTAATATTGCTAATATTAGTGCTACTAATAATACAAAATTAATAAATAATACTGGAACTACTAATAATTCTATTACTTCTAATAATGCAAAATGATAAAATCACAAATTACAATACAACAAAATTATAAATAATCAATCAACCAAATGATAGCAATAATACACACTCGATGGTTCAAGTATAAAGAATATTTTAATCCATTTTTATAAATCAACATTTATATAGCAGCATGTCCAGTAGATTGTGAGGTATTTCTGAATTCACGGAGAAATTCACTCCCCCCATCATCTGCCATTCACTCGCACTCACATTCATATATTGGCTTTTTAAAAGGACCATCGTCATGACGATCCACACTGGTCTAACACTTCCAGACTCAGACACGCAACACACTCAAACTCGCGCCCACACACGCAGACGCCCGCCCGTCCGCCCGCAGACACACGCGCACGCACACGTCTGGAGACTTGGGTCCACAGTCCATACAAGTTAGCAGTGCTCCCCAGTAAGTGGCTTGCTCAGCGATGGAGTTTTGGCTGTGAAGAAAAGCAGAGAGTCAGTGCCATGGAAATGGACCATACAGACCAGTTCTCTGTTCAGAAATAACCTGTAAGAGTTATTCAATTGTAAAAACCCCAAATATGATGGCTAGCAGTGGGTCTGAACATCAGCAGGTGAATTCAGAAGTCGTGTGTAAACGTGCTTCTATAATCATCAGATGTTAACCGGTCATTAAACACTCGTGCACCTTGGATTAGAGCACCGTTAACATTATTACTTCAATCCACGAGGTCATCGTATGCTTTCCTAATAATATCCCAACACAGACCAACTCCACTTTTAGTACTCGGAGTATCTGTTATATCTTTATCCCCTCTTTTTTGTGCTAATTTTGGCTCAACTGTGTTGTTGCCACTTTTAGCAAATCCACAGGAAATGTAAAATGTGATGCATGATTTGAACTGAAAAATGCCGTCGAAGTATCGCTGTATGACATGCGTGAAAGCGCTCCTACATGAAAGCATCAGTCGTTCAAGTTTTAACTGTCATCTGCTCAATTACAGCTTCATTCAGGAACAGCTCCAGATCACACGTCATCTACTGATACCTGGACAAATTAACAACAATTATAAGACCTACAGGTATTATAAGTTTTCTTTCCTTAGGCAAGTTTTCTGGGCAGTACTACTCTTTTAGTTATCCCTCCCCATGCATTCATAATAGCAGGTAAAAAAAAGTGCTGTCGTCACTGCAGGTGTGTCGCTTGTGGGTCATTTTATAGACACTACTGTGTTTATAATGCATTTTAATATTGTGATAAAGCTCAATAAAAGATGAGGCCAGTTATAATTTCCATGTTTGTGCACCAAAAACTGCTGAATTAGAGAACTGTAAAGAACTGCTCATTTGGATAACATCGCAGGTATTTACTGGAGCGGACTCTTTGGATTTGATATTGTACATCAAGTAATTGGCATTAAATTCTCTGCGTCACATGTGTACACAGTACACCGAGCTTCAGGGACTTACAGTACTAATTTAGGTATGACCCTCCTGGTTTACTCGCTCACCTTGGGCGCACTGAGCTTCTTCTCCCCTCCTACAGGCAGCGGTGCTCCTTTGCTCTCTTTCCAGGGGTAGAAGCCGGAGTGAGGCGAGGTGGGCAGCCGGTGCGCTTTGGAGGGGGGAGAGGAGTCGCTACTCTTGCGTTTCTTGCCCAGGCCTCTGTGCTCGTATCCAGGAGGCCTGCCGTGGTGTCCTGAGTTTCCTGCTCGCCCGGATGCGCCTGGCTCCGTGGGCGAGGTTCGGCCCGGCGCGTGAGTCCGCTTAAATTGCCACGGCTCGGCCCGGCTCTGCTTGTGACCCGGCGACAACGAGCCGTTTGTCTGTCCGTGAGATGATGGAGGCGCTAAAGCTGGAATCTGAGCCGGGGCCGTTTTGCCAGAGCCGAGCAGCCGGGCTCGGTCCCGATCTGGGCTCACGCAGTTCCTGTCGGGGCTGACCGTATCGGCCTCGCTCAGAGAGCCTTTCCGTTTTGTGGGAGCGGCCGGTTCCGCCCGCTCCGTTTCACTGAGGCGCAACTGCTGCTTGCTGGGTCTGCCGACGGGGTTTCGGGACCGCCCCGTGCCCGGCTGCGTGGCAGTCTGAGCGGGTTTAGCGTGCGCTGCCGACTGGGAGCCTCCGGATTTCTCAGACTGAGCCGAGGCCCTGCTGCTGGAGGAGCCGTCCCTGCCTGCTCCGTGTGAGGAAAATGAAGAGGATTTGAGGGAGGTGGCACTGAGATTTCCTGCCCTCTGCTTGGAATGATGGGAAGTGAAGGACGGGGAGGAGGCAATGGCTGAAGGCTTGGCTGAGGAACTCTGGGACTGAGGCTCAGATGCTTGAGGTATTTTCCTAGAGAGGGGGAAAAGTAGGTACATATAATAAAGTACATACCTCAACCATAGATACAACATTAATAAGCAGTTCAGAGAGTTTCTCCCGCTCAGACGCTGGACAGTGCTGTTAAAGAGAGATAAAAAAGGGCAGCATCTGGTTTATGTACTTATGTAGGTAATTAGGGACAGCTGGAGTGAACATGTTTCACCAGAGAAACCCAGCAACCTGATGCACACATAAACAAACATCAGAACTCATTACTCAGCAGTCTGCTAGCATCCGGTTAGCGTTAGGCTTAAGTTATGCGGCGTGTCCCTTATACAAGTCCCTCAGTGAAGCCAGGTGTAGAAAGATGGAGACACTCACTTCCACAGGTGAGCGCTGAGGTGACTCTCCACCATGGCACTCACGGCGGACCGCAGGTGATGGAGCCGCCTGTCGAACGTGAAGACGCTGTGACCCAGAGCAAAACTACCAAACGTACACACCTGAAAGAGGAAAACAACCATGACTAATTCACTCTTTTGTTTCGCATACGAACAGTATCACTCTGCACAAACAAAAATATTAAAGCGTTAAGACATCTTGCGAGGTAGTCGTACACAGGTTTATTTCGCACACGGCTCCTTGGGGCCCCCAGACGGTCAATACCTTTATTAAATTCCAGACTCGACACATCTGATTTAACTTACACGCCGCACGGCCGAGCCAGGTGTGCGAGCGCTGGAATTTAAACACATGATTGTGCTGGATGGCAGCTTAAACACTTTTTGACGGACGTTTAATCAGTTTTGTTTCTAAAGGATAAGAATCTCAAAGAAAGCGGGTAAGCTGAGGACAGAAAATGCCGTGGAAGAGCCAGGAAACTGTCTGCATCTGATGAACAATAGTTAAAGGTCATTTCCTAAAGGAACAAAAAAGAAATCCAGGCAAACGCTTGCTCAGCATCTGGCACCGACCTCAAAACCTCGACTGCGAGGCGCCTTAAGAAACGGCGGCTAAGGCCGAGAGATTTCAGGAGAGAATTATAAGGCTGTGGTCGGGGGTTCATTTCACTACGTCTGATCAATCTGGAAGGATGAATGCTGATGAATGTAAAAAAAAAGGCTTTAAGCGAAAAAAGGGTCCAAGTGATAAAACCTGGAAATCAAAATAACATGGCCTCGTCAGCACTGATCGTTTGTGTGCGCCGACTTTTTAAAAATATCTCTCAAATACAGTGTTAGGTACCGCTAGTGGTTTGGGATGCCAGGGGCTGGAGTGCCAGTCGGCAGGCTCGTCGTTGCACTCTCCATCGCTCTCGTCACTGGAGATTCGACCCTGAGTGAGAGGGGAGGACGCCTGAGCCACGCCCTCCTCCCGAACCGCCCTCTCCTCCTCGGGGGCGTTCTCCGATAGCGTTCGTGTCCTGCTAGACACACACACACACACACACACACACACACACAAAATTAGAAAATGTTTCTATGCACTTACAGATACATACTTTTGCTCAGCAAAAATATTATTTTGCGTTCATTTGAAATAATTGAATACCACATTCATCACAATACTGAGAGATCAAACTCTCTGACTCGGATGCGAGAGATGAAGATCTCTGATTCTGGTTTGACTTCATACGAGACCCAAGATGCTCCGACTCGGGCTCTTACCTGAAGGCAGGAGAGTTGCACAGGGGTCTCCTGCAGAGCGGCGAGGCGTTCGGCTCCCTGGGAGTCTCGGGGCTCGGGGACTGAGCGGCCGGTTCCTCGTGGATCTGAACGCTACGCTCTCGATTTTTCGAGACCATCTTGAGTTCCGCCACCAGCTGGTCAAAGTTCTTACTTCGTCCTACGACCTTCCGCCGCTGGTGAATGGAGTGGATCTGAATGAAGGAAAGGGGACAGTGATGATCATCTGTATTATATTCAGCTTAACCAATGATTTGTTTACATTATGTTCAGTAAAAGAGAGAGAGAAAAAAAAAAAACAGAACAGAACACACTCTGTCTAAGAGTAGAGAACTAGTTTCATATTAAAAGTTATGAACCAGTTTCTTACTGAAATGTAAACCATTAACAAAACACTGATGAATGAGTGAATGTTGACAGCCACTGCTCATTATTTCATTATTTATTTTAAAATCTCAGTGCAGTCTGTACTGTTTATAAATATCTACACTACTTCTTTTAGTGCTGCCTTATTTTCAGTTCTTCCTTTTTTCCAACTTGCAAAAAATCTAATAAATAAAATCAGAATAAGGCACTGTTGACCAAGTTGGACAAAGGACAGAGGGTCATTTCCTGTAATTCCTTCCTCATTTCCTGTAAGTCATGTCCGTGTAACTTCCTGCCAGCCCACAGACGTAGACCTTGTTTCAAAAATGTCCGTTTAACCTTACAGAAAACAGCTCACGTCAAACACCATGGGTAAAGCCACGCACAAACGTAAGAAAGCAGAAACTAATCCACCTCCACTCAGAAACGGCACAAAAAACATTCTATTTATTGTATGAGGCAGTCGCAAGCTCTTTTTAGCAGCTGTTCTGGTCATAACTGAGCCAATATTAAGACTACTACACATATTACACTGACTTCTTATTAAAAATGTCGGCCCCATAAAGGTATTTGTCAGAACTGGCGTAACCGAACAGAATTTGCATTCTAGGTCCGGAGAGAAGGAAAGGGAACTCACATTGCAGGTTAACAGCCGCGTACAAACTTTCTTCCTCTCTGGATCCAACACGCCGCAGTGTTTGTCCAGGTCACACTCTTTTTCTGCATGAAGTCGAGAGAGAAGACATTTTTCTCCATCCGTTTTTAAGTCAACCAGAATGGCAGTTAAAAGATCAGAAAGGACGACATAACGTGAGGCGTGCCAAACAGTTTCCGGGAACACTTTACATTAACAACGTTCTGCTTCAGTCTCACTGTGATGCAGAGCTCATCTAGCGCTTACTTGAGGTCTTGTATGGCCGGTTGCTGCGGGCGTGTGGCGCCGCGGCGCTGGCTGAGCCAGACTCCGCTCTCTGGGCCGGGGACTTGTCGGTGGAGCCCGGCGAGGGTCGGCCGGGCGACGGGCCTCCGTAGGGCCACGGCGGGTCTCTGAGACTCGGGGGAGGAGAGCTACGCGGGGGCTCCAGTGGCGGAGGCTGCTTGAAGACGGTAGACTCCGAGTGACCAGAGCCGGACGTCTTTTCCAGAGGCGAAAGGCTGAGCGACGAGACGAGCAACACCGAACACAGACAAAGATTTCAGTTTCATGCCAGGCAGACATGTGATTTAATCTAGAGGACATTTCACCACTTTTCAGAACAGCTGAAGCCCTTCATAAGGACCCGGTTAAGTCTGAGGTTTAGTTTAATGTAAAAGAGAGCTCTAAAAGAGGTTAAAAACTCCCTCTTTTTTTTTTTTTTTGTAAGAACACCCTAAAAATTACGCGTCTTACCGAACTCCATCCTTAGGCGTCTTGGTGTGTTTAAACTGAGGTGGAGTGGAGGGTGACTGGGGTGACGGGCGTGCCGGCCCTCCTCCTCCGCCCTGGCCCTTCCCGCTCCAGTTGCCCGCACCGTGGCCGGCAGTGGGCGGGGCGTGTCCATGACGGGTGTGCGAGCGCTGCTGGCCGGCCGGCGGCGTGGAGCGCAGGTGTGCATAGAGCTTCCCGACCGAGCCGTGCCTCCTCTCACAGTGCTTCTCAAACGCCTGTGGCTTCACCACCTGACTGCAGTGGCTGCACACCACCAGGAAAAAGTCGTCGTGTCCCGGATAGTGACCGAAGATGGACATATCTGTGAAAATGATCGCTGATCTTGATTTTTTTTCTCTCATTAAAACAGGAAGAAGAAAAAAAAAAAATCGATTTGGACACTACTGGGATGAAAACTTGAGCATGTCGCTGAACTTTAAGAGTCAAAGTGTAGGCAATTTACACACACATTTAGGCAACTGAAGGGACTGGATGTGAAAAGAGCAGAAAAGTATGAATCCATACCCTCCTTCCTCAGCGTCATGGTTTCCGTCGTTTTTTTGCCATTCTTGTTGCAATCGTCCCCATCGGACCCTGAAAGAGAAAAAAGCTCAGTGTGAGTTTCCATTCAGAGATTTACAAAGAGAGAATTGTGCGTGAAAGATAGAGAATAATATCGTAGCACGTTTTCCTTCACATTTCTTTGTCGGACAGGATTTTCGGATGGGAAAGAACATGTCGCCGGACTTGTGTTAAACCAACAGGAATTGATCAGAGACCGTTTTATAAATCCCACTCCCTCACACACTGGATCAATTCCTCCCACGGGAAATCGCTACTCCGCGTACACAAGCTCGCGGACACCTGTGATTGGCTGCGACGGACACCCAGAGAGCACGGCACTCTGTACTGAACCTTTCGTGATGTCATAAAGGTGACGTTTCGCTCCCAAGACTTCATGGCCATATTTATCCAACTAAGATCAAGATACAGTGCAAATCAGATTCACATCACGTAACTGCAAAAGAAATAATAATAATAAAAAAAACAGAATTAGAGCTCTGTGGTAAACCACTGACGTTTTACTGTTACCTTAAGCATTCGTATTTGTATATGCAAACTAGCCCAGTATACAAATTCACACTGTCTTAACGAAGTGTAAAATGTTATAAGTACTCTCGGTTTGTTGCTGATTTGCAATTATTAGACGCATGAACGCTGGTTTCATCTTGGTTAAACATTCCCTCCGAAAGGGACTTCCTTTTCGACCACTACAGAGTCATGTTTTCCAGGAAGTAGTGTCAGGATGCTGGCTTCATTCCATGGCAGGAAGTGGAGTAAAAATCTTGAAACTTAATTTGTACAACACTTGCATCTTGGTTTGATCTTTTAAAGGCTTGTGGTGTGTTCACAGATCATTTTCATTCCCACTATCTGGAACAGGCTGAACATGCTGGTCATGATACCGTCAGAGATATGGGGGACATTCGTCATCAGTTTGGGACGGAGGCTAGATTAGCACCATTTTTTTGGATTTTTTTTGGAACAGCTCACGAACATGAAGATGTGGAGGTGTGAGAAATCGTGTCTTGAGCACAACTTGGATGGGGAGGAAATGCAGTACAGTGTGTGTACCTGTAGCTTCAGGTCCAAGTTAAGTGATGTGTTGTAGGTGTCAAGTGCTGAATCCCAAATACCGCCATACTTCCTTTATAGGTGTACTACAGAGGGTAGTGTACCTGTGACGGTGTCCACGACCAATGTAGTGCACTTAGGTCTAAGAGGGAGGCATTTGAGATTTAGAAGGCTGTGGGTGGGACACGGCGCCCCTTAAAAATCAAACCAAGGAGCGTTTTAAAGCACCTGGAGAGCTGCCAGACAATACGGACACGGAACACGGTTTCTATTAGCTAGCATCAAGCTAAGCTTTTCACTATGACAGCTGACACGGTCTTAATCAAAGCTAAATCCTTTCCCAAATATCGAAGACTGAGCCAAATATATTATTATCAGAGGGGGATGGAAGCATTTGGCTGATTAGCATGAAGTAAAAACAGGCCACCGTTCACCTAAAAACAGGATGTGCTTTTTTTGTCCACTTAGCTTCTTAAGGTCTATTAGCGTTATAGCTAGCATTAAAAATCTCCTCCATAACCGGCGCGTTATTTTTTTTTTTCTCTCGCCTGTATTCCGACATGATCCCGCCTCCTTCGCTACGATTGGCTAGTACGACACCATCCCGCGCGTGAGTTACAACGATTAGCCAGTTATGGTGCAGAAGGCGGGATGCTATTAACCAATCCTAGCGCAAGAGACGACGTTTTGGCAGAATAGGGGTAGGCAAAAAAACAGAGTATCACCGGCGTCTTGTCTAATACAGAAAGAGAGCAGAGCTAGGCTAGGACCCAAGATATATCAGGGTTGCCAGGTTGGTTGACTAATGACAGGAAATTAACAGTTTAAAACCTCCCCAGATAACATCAAAAGGTCTGTAATTTGTACTCAGTCACAAGTTTGACCTAATAACAGTCCATTTGGATGAATATTTAGTTACTGATCGAAGGCATGAACAATATTACAATTTGTAAGGTACAAACTGGCAACCCTGAGCTATAGTTAGCTCGGTGGCTAAGCTAAGTGGCTATGCTGAAAGTTGTTCGATCCATTATATGCGTTCCAGTTGTGCAAAAAAGTAGATTATGCGATTCGCCTTTATTTTAGACTCGTGTCGTTTTTTTCTCCACGCGTATTTGTGCTTTGAAACGATAAAACGTTTTAGAACTAAGTAATAAAGTGAGCTCGCGCACCCTACTCCACAGAGCAAGTATGTACTACGAGGACCTGAGAGAAACCAGGGAACCGGCCAGCGCTAGGACCGGGCAGGTTCTTTGTTTGGGTAACATTGGTTAGGGATGCCGTGCCTTTCCGCGAAAATAAACCACATCCGAACGACTTTTTTCACCGAAATATGGGGAAAAACTGGCGGAAACGTAATCACTCACCGTCCGATGCTGTCAGGTTAATCCTGTCTGCCCAAACGCTCCAGCTTTGACCCACGAAATCATCGAGACAAGGCACCCGCCGTTCCAGAGCAGCCATTACTTTAACTGCGCGTTCACGCACCGCCATCATCACGGCGCGGCGAGTCACTTACGTCATACTGCGCGTTCCCGAGAGCGAAGGCAGCAGCCCTGTACGCGCGGCCCTTCCTGTGTATGTATGCGCGCGCGCGTGTGTGTGTGTAGAGAGACACAAAATGCATATATTCTTTATTTCTTTATTGTTCCTACGTGTTATTAAAACATCCCGATTCTCAAACATGTATGAACATAAAAATGGATGAACCTAAAAAAACATAATTATTTACTTTAGAATTCTCGACTTTCATTTCTTTGAACTTTCTAACTACAAAAGTTTATTTCGCAGAACGTTGATGGCTTTTTGTTAGTTTTAATAGGGGTCCAAGCACATGGCGATGCAAGGCCAAACACAGCCAGTTAGTGGCACTATAACTCAATGGTTTTCATTGGGTTCTACCAAACACAAAAAGGGCCCTTTAACTCCAGCCACTAAGATTTTCAGCTGATTTACATAAAATTTAAAGCCTATTTTTGTAAACTATCCTGTGGATCATTGGCATGTTTCACAAATGAGTCTGAGCCTTAACAGTTATCAAGAACATTTTGGGATTTGTGAACAATACGACCACCACTTACCAATCTGTCATAGCGGGCAGAGTTTGGTTTACTCAAGCAATTGTATCTCGATATGGGTTGAATAGTTTTGCAGCTTGAAGAGCGTATTCAGGACAGGACTCTGATGATGCCGGCCACCATCGTCCAATCAGTTTTCAGCAGGCAGGGTAACACTGAGGTATTATCATGGAACATTAATTGTACATCACTCAAGGGACCTGCAACTTTTGCAACCTAACCCAAATTGGCCACTGTGGGATACTATTCATGTTTTTACGCTTTAAGCAGACGCCCCTTTCAGATAATATACATAAGGTGTGAAACCTACTTTTATAAATTATTCCTAGAATCTTTTGAATCTCTATTTTCATAAAAATTGGTAGCAAATTACTTTGGCAATTCTGAATCTCAATACTTATCAAAAATATTTAGAAATTTGTAAAATATGGCTGCAACATGCCAATCAATCCTAGCGGAAGTCAGAGCTTCATTTACTCAAAAAGATTCACCCGAAACTTGAGTGGCTGTTCAGCGCATGCTGTTAAAGGAAAATGGTGAGCTTTGGGATGTTTGATGAAGCAGTGTTACAGTGTTACCATCTGGAAGTTGATTGCTTTCCAGTGACAGCATGCTTTAAAGTGTTTATCCGTCTTACACCACAGCAAACACTGACAATTACAGTTTTTAATTTTTGATTGAACGTCATACTTTAAAAAAAAAATCTGCGTATCGTTACAGTACAGTATAGTATAAATACAAAGTCAGCGTCCAACACGAGTTACAGTTACCTGTAGTGAGTATATTTTTAAATGTCTGATGTTCTTATATGCAGTAATTTCATGCATCACACTTCAGTTGTTTACTTAACTGATATCACGCACTGATTTCCACAGATTTTTACAAGCACTTTATTGGCCTCACATACAGCCTGTCCAAGATAAATTTAATGGCTTAAATGTAAAGATTGCAGTTATCGCACGGCGTAGATCAGCCTTTAAGAAGCAGCTCTGCTTTGCACAGTGCCTGAGCCCAGGACTGAATCTGCATAATTTGATTTATACAGTTAAATCAGATTTTCCGCATTTGGCTCATAACTTTGGCTCATTCTTTTTGGCAAATCATCTTCAAATGACCCAAGGTTATAAGGATCCTTCAGATGGGGCTCACAATTTTTAACATTTAAATGATCGTTCCAAGTACTTTCAATTTCTTCTTTTTTTTAAAAAATAAATAAAAGAATGTTAAGTTATTTTAGCTGTAGATTCAGTGTCTTGGCTGATGAAATTAAACCCTCCGCTACATCACTCCATTCATGTTTCCTGATGATGTAGGATGCCTCAGTACTGTTTGTGGAGAAGCAGCTCCATGTCACGCCGCTCCCACCACCGTTCTTCACTGTGGGTACGGAGTTCTTGGGTTCTAATATATTAGAGTATATTGTCCCAAAAGAGTTCTGGTTTGTCTTTAGACACACATCCCAGTTCTTCTGTTTTAGCAGAGGAGTTTTGCATGAGATTTAGAAATGGAGATGATTGAAATGCAGTTCATGGCTTTTTGTTTCTGCTGCTTTCAGGTCGTCCTGTAACCCTTTACAAGAGACCGCTGACTTCTCTCTTACCTTCTGTACCGTGTTGCAAATTCTTGTGTGGCACAGCTGGCCGGTAATGATTAGAATTTTTCCTGCAGCTGTACAGACATGGATGTTTAAGGTCTTTGCTCACAAAATTCCAAAGTGTGATGCTGAGCATTAAGGAAATTTGCGATATCAGCGTTCTATTAATTATGCATCTAATGTAATTGCACTGTTTGACCACCAGAGGTCTCAAATCTGCACAACTCATGGAGTTATAAAATACAGAGAGATCATGCAGGTCACATGATCACTCTCTTACATGGAGATTCTGTGCCATTACCAGAAAACAGAAAGGGGCAGTGGAAGGCAGCCATTTTAGTCACCTTTGGAGCTCTGTTTCTGATGAAAACACACCTTAGGTGCTGCTACACAGCTCGTTATATTTCGATCGACCATTCTCCTCAGATCAAAGACTTTGTTCATTTATTTAATCACGTTTTTGGGAGAATTTATAAATGTATTTATTTATTTTTAAATGCAGTAGTACATTTTGCTTACATTAGCAATTTGATTGATTTAGTTTTATCCAGACAAAAAAAAAATACACATCGAATTTGCTTTGTTTATGATTCAGAAAAAAACAAAAGTGTCTTTTTAGTCATTTTACTTCCATCAAATTTTCTTCAAAATGATCTGAGAATTGCATGGAACCATGACCGGAGTGTAGCGTTACTCCCGTTAAAAAATTATTAGAACCTTTTAATAGGACTGTACCACCACCTAGTGGTTAAAAACCCCACATCAGTGTCTCTGTTCCTCAAACACCACACACACACACACACACACACACACACACACACACACACACACACACACACACAATGAAGCTCTCTTCCTTTAATACTTTACAACACAGGAAATGCAAAAAAGAAAAAAAAATTGCAAACTGATGTGATTTTTTTTCCTGATACAAAATACGGTGTCAGAACAATGTATTTCACCAACCTGTTAGAAAAAAAAAGATATTTAACCCAAAGTGTATTCAGGTGGCAATAAAACATCCGAGGCTATAAGAAAACAGGCACGTGTGCTTCCCTTAAATACTGCCGAGACAGAACCGACCTCTATCTCCGCTTCGCTTCTGTTCATCTCATTATGTTAATTAATGTCAATAGCAAAAATCAATTTGGAATATATACTGTGAAACACTATATAATTAAAAAAAAAAAAGCTGTGATTGGAGATTAAGGCACAGTGTACTTAAGGCTTTCATATTGCATGAGCAAAGGCAGAAATGACCAGCCCAAAACCAAACCATCAACATTAAAAAGGAAAAAAAAAACCCACAAAGCTGAAGAGAAGCAGAAATGACAGGGCAACGTGTAATCATGTTATTCCCCGTTAGTGGGATCATAACAACACTTACAAGGTGTGTAAATCACTGTAAATTACTCTCATATAGGCATGTGCCAATCAGTAATGCAATATATAATGTTAACATTGTCACTACCTTTTTATGGCTTAAAAAACCCCACTAGGCTGTTCTTGTTATCTGCAAATTAAATAGCAGTGCACGCCTTCTCTCTCGAGATGCTCAATCAGATCGAATTGTTCTTTGTTTGAGAAGTAAAGTGTGACCTTACAGATTTCCATACGAGATGTTCATGTCAACCGTACAAAAAGTGCATCCCGACACCATGAATAAGATTCTGACTGCTTGGTTATTTTTACGCAGAAAGACGTACAAGCATGTTTTTGGATTTGAATAAACAGGAACATATATTAAAAAAAAAAGGAAATTAGTGTTTAATGGTTCCGATTCCCCCCCCTTCAAAACAATCATTTGGCCGAAGTCACCGAACATCACGCAATTAAATGCACACGGCTTAAATAAATGGAACGCAAGGCACTGGGAAAGTGTTTAAAGGTCAGTGTGTGAGTCGTCTCTCGATAGCACCTGAAAGTGTCATGTAGAGTCCCAGAGAGATGATGGAGAGCTATAATTTGAGGCACTTTGTCAGGATAAATAGTCCAAAACATCTTCATACTCGGTAAAGACAACATGTTAAAGTGTGTAACGTTTGAGCGCACGTGTGTACGGAAGG
>JAQQZR010000016.1:16624732-16636893 GCA_030068235.1 Notoglanidium macrostoma
TATATATATATATATACACACACATACATATACACACACACACGTATGTTTAAGTGCATATACAGTTGAGTGCAAAAGTTTGCACCCCCATCATATTTTGAAAATAGCATGTAGTAGAAATGACAATGCGAAACAAGCAATCAACAGAAAATCAAACAGTTTGAACAAATACACGGAAGTTGGTAGTTAAGTGGATTCAAATGTGCATGAAAAAACAGAAAACGGATCACACGAAGTGAAATGAACTCCTACGATAAGCAAATCAATCTTTCACATCCTGCATCTCTTTTCTGCTGGGTGCGTTTTATTGGCGTAAAAATGTTTTCCCGTGTCGCTGTGACAAAGGATGGTAAAAACAAATCCTAAATGCTGTGACTAAATATTGGCACCTCGGGATATAACCGAAAGAAAAAAACCTGCTCAGACTATATTAAAGATGTTTCGAAGTTAAAGATGAACATAGTAAACATAAAAGGTTATTCGAGAATATTTGCATCTATATAACATTCAGAAAGGGGGTGCTAACTTTTTAACTGATCTTTTAGCTTTTTTTCACTATTCTTTTCCTAACATACATCATTTGGCCATGGTGATGAAGGAACGTGTCTGTTGTGGTGCAGGTAGACCAAAAAAAAAAAGAAAAGAATTTTTTTGCACTCGGCTGTATACACGGTGAACGACATTAAAGATGCAAAACAATTTGTGGGACGTGGATAATAACACCTGCACCAGGCAACACAACCGAGACGGACACTTTCTGCTTAAACCACAAGCCGAACGGCCAGCGTGAACGTTCTGCACAGTGAAAACAGCAGCCGGACCGGACCAGCTGTGTGCCGAAACCGCTTCATAATCAAACTTTACTTTACTTTAGGACGAGTCCGTGTGGACCCCAAGTGGCATACTCGAATTTCTGATTGGCTTGAATGGAGTGGGAGAAGTCAGCCTTATCCAATTAGGAGTGGCCTCCCTGCTCCATGTTGGAGGAAGACTGAGCAGGCTTGTGGAACGGAGTCTCCTTAAAGATGAACCAACAGTTTCCTGCCCACAGGATGAGGTTCAGGAAGCCGAAGACCTAAAGAAAAGAACAGAAGTTGGTACACTCTCCCTCTCTCTCTCGCACACACACACGGCTGTCTCTTGTGTTTTCTTTAAATAAAAGAGATGTTTGCCTCACCACAGAGGAGTTAAGGCGTCCCATGGAGGGATGGAGCCTGGCCACGCAGGTCGGACTGCAGTAAGACAGCAGCGTTTCAGGGTCGGTGGCGTATTTCACGTCGGACAGTCCTTTTCCCCATGCAGAGGACGAGACAAGCCACAGGAACGCAAAGATCCCAGTCAGAATCAGATCCTGGAGGACAAATCACACACCAAATGAGCAGTGGGGAAAAGTAAGGAGTGATTTTATACATTTTGATAAGTGCGAATTCCTGCATATCCGTGCTGCAAAACTCTTCTGTGTCTGTATTTGGATTTAAAAAAAGGGGCATGGCCAAAAATGAAATATAAACCCTACCACTATGTCCATAGCATGGAAAAAAAACCTGCCAAACATTCAAAATGCTAGCACTTGTCTTTTAAAAATCCTGTTTGAACGGTTACTTTTGTCTGAAGCATCCTGTGCAATTTATTTGGTCCCATTTTCCCAAAACAGAAACTAACCAGTAGCCTGCCTGAAACCGCCGCGGCCCTGACACAGCAGTTAGTAAAGGTGAATTAATCAGTGCTGTAAATCCACTGCACGACATCGTTCTAGATCCCTGGAGCATCATATCTGCCTCGTACCGGTTTGCTCGTGCTTGTATGTTCTGGGATCACAGGATCCCGGTCCTGATGTACACCACTAATCTCATCCAGAAAACTTTTAACCAAGCTTTCTTAATAGAAAAAACACCTAAAATGAGTCTTGTTCAGTTATTACAAATAACGTGTTCGTTCTTGTTTACTGCAGGAGACAGAAGTTAGGCATTAATAGCTGATATTTTACAATTAGTCTCATTGTTTCTCTGTGTTTTTGGAGAGTATTTGTAAGTGAACTGTCCTCTGATGGACTTCCTTCCCGCTCACTCACAGCGACAGGTCCTCGGGTGGTTTCTCTGTAGACGTGCTGGTAGCCCAGATACAGAATGAGGGTGAAGGTGCAGTACAGGAAACCAAAGACGCCCACGGAGACAAAGAACTCGGCAGAGGATGAGAAATCCCCCCTCAGAAATGTCGTGTTGGAGGAGATGCTGGCGTTGCAGCTCGGGATGACAAACGACTTACTCTGAAGTCTAATAAAGGGAGAGGAAATAAAGCAGATGATTACTGACAGGTCCGATAAATCAATCAAGCGTTACGTTGAGGACGTGCACACCGCTCGAACCTAGCAAATAATACTGACTCGTATACTAAAGGCGGCAGGTGCAGCAGGTTTAGTAAAACAGGGCTTTACTGATATCATTTACGGCAGTCAGACTGGGAAAAAAAACAACAACAAAAAAAAAGACAGGGAGTGCTGTTAGAAGAATATGGTGCACTTTTACGCAGCAATTTTCTAACATTTTCTTATTTATTAACGAACGACACATCCACACGTTGTCCGCGAAACAAGTTAGGGGTTATTCCTTACGTTACAGCAGCTATAAACAGTAGTTCCCTCACCAGCTCTTACTTATTTCCTCTGTCTTGAAGATAAAAAAAGAAAACCAACAGGTAGCCATGTTACTAAGAAACTGCCAAGCTTAAAAACACCTCGGGCCTGAAGAATCCCGCATGGCGGTGCGACCCTCGGAGACACCTTCCGTCAATGTTAAACGTCACAAAAAGCTTCGTGTTATCCGACGAAATGAAGCGATTACACGATATGCTCCTCATTTGGTTTAGATCAAGTCCGTGTGTAAGCTGTTACTATGGAAAAAATAAGCAAAAACAGCAGCGCGTCCTAGGACGGCAGCGTATTTTACGCGTGAGAACGCTGCAGGATGATGACTGCGTGACTGAGGTGTTGTCGTTTACCTGAACGGATAACCGAAATATGCAGTGATGTTATGTTCAGCATCTGAACATGGGAGCGTCATCGTCAGGGAGCCCTCGTATCCGCCCGTGGTGGCGAAAGCGAAGATGGTGAAGAGCTGCAACAACAAGACGTTAGACTCGAATAAGGAGGTGCGTCACAAGAAAGCATGGAAATTCAAGACAACGAGCCAAGACGAGTTCAGCGTTCGCTTTGTTTTTTAGTTTCGCGTTGGAGCTATGAATTTAACGTAGATAAGAAAAAAACCGTCTGACTACAGACGAGCTACATCCTGTTCAACAGTGGCTCAGACATACTGTTACAGTGTAAATTAGTCTATATGCATGATAACTGTTTAAAAACAAGTATATGAAGATGGAGGCGTGTGTTCTTTGTCTTTCCTGAGACATGAGCATGGATAAACTCTAACATGAGGTAATACAATCTCTCGCCATAAAACAAGAGAAAACGTGCAGTCAGGCTGCATTTGCTCGTGCTTTTTCTTCCCACCTGCCAGCTCATGTTTTAAATCTAATCCTACAGGAAGCTCAACGTGGGCAGAAAGCATTACCGTCAGCAGGTTTTTGTTCACAGCAGGGCTTCCAGACTTGAAAAACCATTTCAGAACGGCACAGAGTGAAGAAAAGGGGTTTTTTTTTTTTTTTGTTTTTTTTTAAACCTCCTGACCAATCACGTTCCAGGTTAGTGGGGAGGGGCAAAGTAAAACAAACACGTTCCAGCAAACGGAGGAGTTTTTATGATGAGGAGGTTTACGCTGTGTTGAATTGAAAATACGGCAATATCGACTTTCCAATGTTGCACCGTAACCTTTGGGGACGTTGTGCGGTTCCTCCGAAAGCTACAGCGAACAATCTTTATTTCCTCTGCATTTAACGATGATAAATCTAATCTGGATGGTAAACGAGGCTAGTTAAGAGTTAAAGTGTGTGTCACGTGAGCACAATAAGTGTTCCAAAAAACAACCAAACAAACGCCTGATCCTTCACTCGTGTCTATAGCAAATGGTTTCATGTTGCACGCTATAGATATGGTCTAGTAGACACTGCATATAGTTTTCATTTCTTTTTCAAACTCTTTCCCCTTCACGTCTCTCTCCTCCTGACGGCGCGACTCCGTCTCCTCTCTCTCCTCCGTTTCCGTCCCACGCTGCGTTTCTCTGACTCAGCTTCCACGATCAAATCCGTGTGACCGCCACTTCCTGTCTCTCAGGAAGAACCCGCTTACAGGTCGTTTTAGGAATCACCCGAGTCATCAGCTGTGTGTTCATTCTGCTGACTCGGAGGTTAGGGTCAGCGCCGACCGAAGGCCGCCGACACGTGGTCATTCTCCGAGGGTGAGCAGGATTACAGCGGGACCGATGGGACTCTCCGGCCGTTACGGGGCCGATGGAGGACAGACGTGTGTGGTATTTGTAAATAACGTTAGCAGAGTGACCGACGAGGTTTTTTTCAGAGCTGTCTTCCATCAGACGAGGGGAATTTACACCTCCACTAAGTCCGCAGCTCGGGTTCACGATGCGTAAAGGACAGACGTACTTTGAATTTTTACAGGAATACGGGAAGATGCGTTTATAAAAGTAATAAAAATAAAAAAAATTTTATGCTACTACAATCAACTGCTATGATCAGGAATATCCATCGTCCATCATTTATTGTACACTTCTGTGTCCATCTTACTCGAGACGTACGTGCTTGTCCTTATTCTGACAGCTTTACGATGAAAAATGGCATCACCGGAAAACGCTTTAGGAACGGACGTTCTCAGTAACCTTGTGTTTGCTTTGTTGAAACGTTCTATAGAGGGTATTTCTCTTGCATATTTAATGAGCTACTGTAACTGACTCACTGCTCAGAAATGCTCAATAACATCTGTATGGTGCTGATCCACTCATATCGTGTTTTGTAAATCCTCCGCACAGGAAACTTTTCATTAGCAGGCTTCAGAATTTCTCCTCAATGGTCTTCGGAATCGTCAGACAGTCGAGGGTGGTTAATAAGTACACGCACATTAATACGGTCCTAAATTTAGCTCTGGCGGACGGAGCACGGAGATCCCCTCCTCACTGCCAGATTAAACTTTACCGTGTGCATCTTAAGATCCTCACACTCGCTATTTTAAGAATAAACCACGTCGGCTCACGGGAGAGGCAACGTCAAACACCAGCCTGATGAAATGTAACAGTGTGGCTTGGCATCGTCGTGGTCTGGGTTTGTCCCCCCCCCCACGTATTTCTCTCTCACGTCTCCCTGCTTCACTTCCCTTTCTGTCCCTCGCCACATCCATTCGGGTCGGGTGGGGCGTGTCCCTGTCCAAATTAATCCCTGTTCAGCTCAGATTTGATGACAGAAAGCATGCTGAAAAAATGATGCAAAAGACTTAAGAATAACACACCAGTTCTGCTGTCCTAATATTTGTGCGTTAATCTGGAAAAATAAAGACAAATATTATATCGTCCTGAAGAACCGTAACAATCGGTCGGTTGTCGCAAGCCTGAAAATTGCGTCACACCAACCTCACGTCCTTTACGTATCCTGGTAAGTAACAAAAAGGGGTTTTTCACTAATAAAATTCACTCGCATGAACTGCAGACGTAAAACCACCTTTTCCAGAAATAGTAGCCGGGTTTCCATTGCAGTTTTGCACAAAACAGAAGCGAGGTTTTAAGAATGTTGACAAAACATTTGCGAATGGGCGTGTTTCCACTGAATGACGTTACGCGATTAAAGCAGGCTTCAAATCATGCTTAAAGAGCTTTTTTCAACAACGCAGCGTTTCCATTCGCTCTTCATGCCACGTCATGTGACTTAAATGCAAGTTAAAATTTTGCATAATATCGCTGAAAATCCACCCTATGCGAGCGTAAAATGTGTTGAAATATTTGAGAGTTTTTTCCCCCCGAAATTTGTTTCCATTCTCTCTTTTTTTTTTTTTTAAATTCGTGATTTCCACTGCTGCATTAATCGGGTAAATGGAAGCGCAGCTTATAAGCATCATCCGTCAAAGAACACCGACCGCTTGATTCACACCCACGCCTGCGAACACGGCCGTGCACTTGGAAACGGTCGCCATGTGAAACGGACTGAACCAAATGAGAAAGATCGTCTTACGAGGTGAAAAAAAAAAATCTAAGGCAGATTTTAGTTACGCAACCTCAAGTGCTTCTTACTAAAAATGACTAACAGAAATGAAAACTCTCCTCTACATGTTGTTTGGACTTCTTTCTAGGTTTAACTTTAGATCTGAACAGCGCGTTAATGACCAACATGGCACGATGTGAGTGCGCACAGGAAAATATATTTTTTTCTAAAGCAACCTCTGAGGTAAAATACGAGACGCGGTCCTTGACCGCCCCAACAAACCAGCGTGGTGTTGTCGGGTCATCAGCTTTCACACCGGTTTTGGCGAACGCTTGTACTTTCCCTTTGGTTTATTGCGTGCAAAGCAAACCTAAAGCGGCTCTCGTCAGCTCGATCCAGGCGACGCAGCACAAACACTTGGTCTCCACTGTTCCTCCGCAGCAGGTGTTCGGCGGGAGGCGTCCCGGCGCCCACCACGAGCACATGGTGCCACGTTCACGCCAGAATGCACACCTACACGCCACGCTGTCGTTAAAGAGCGCCTTTGTTTCAAACAATTGTACGACCGCACGCTGTTTCATTTTTAATACGCCCGGAGCGGCTCGTCTGAAAAGCTCTCGTTCTGTTCCGCTCTCTTTCATCTCATCGTTTATCATCTTCCTGCAGCATCATTTACTTCTAATCCCACTTTAAACTGTGTTTCATACATCACAGGACCTCTGTTAATCATCATTATTTATTCCTGATTACGCAAGCCATGACATACCGAAGGGTTTCGACAAACAAGAAAGCAGAAACACGTCGTAGTTCTTGGGAAACAGTGGGATGATGTGCAGGGTTACTTAAAGGCTGCAACGAAACACTAAGCGTGTGACAAGCACAAGTTTAGCGCATTACTAATATGCTGCAAATTAATACAAATAAATCACAAAGTGATGGTGTACTGCTATATATTTTATACGTTATTTCACAGCTTATTTTTCGAGAACTTGGCCAGCGTTTCGTTACTATAATTTGATTTCTTAATTACTGGGGGCCAAGCAGAAATCCTGCCCAAACTTGGCACAGACTTTTCCTGTAGATTTCTATTAAGGATTCTGGAAGTGATTTGTCTCTGGTTTCCCTTAACAAAAGTGATTCTCGTGTCAGATGATACTTTGGGAGATCGCAACGTGACTGCCATTTGTTTTTGTTTTTTAATAAAAACAAAATGAAGAGAAATTTCACAGGGCCCAAATCAAGTCGATCGAAGGCAAACGATCCAAACGAGCTCGTGTCTCAGTTACACCAACTTTGGTCAAATGACATAAAATAAAAAAATAAATAATTGGTGTTAAATCGACAGTTTTAACATGATCAGCTCAAGTTGCCAAGGCGACTCTGCCCCGCTGGGACATTTTTGTAGATGTTTTGCTGGATGTGACGCAGATCGGGTTTGGTAGGAGTGTCTTAGAGAATCGTGATATATTTCTGCCCCTGTATGCCGTGGATTCGATTTATTATCCGCTTTATCATCATTCATTTATTAAAGGTTGGCTTCAAAGTCGCTGCTTTAAAAGGTCCAATGTGGCATGATTGCTTAACGATCAAGCTTTCAAAACGCTGCGATCCTGATTGTTTATCTTTAACCCCGCAGTTACTTTTTAACACGTTGAAGTCGCCGTGTGAGCGCAGACCTCCTAGAGTTTCTCTCTCTTTTTTACATAATTCTCATTAAAACAGGGGACCAGATTAACCACCTGCTTGTTCTCGTGGACTTGTCGGCTACCATAAAGCCGTGTTTGTGTGTTAAACAGGACGCGGTACGTTTCCTGGTAACTTCCCTCCCTCCTGCTTCAGAGTGATCACGATATGAGCTGCCCAACACCTTCTTCTTCTACTTCTACTCTCGCCTTATGCAAACAAAAAAGAAACTTCCTGTCAGAACGGTTGCTCTTGCACAGTACGCTGTGAATAGGATGAATGGATAAGTGTGTGTGTGTGTGAGTGTGTGTGAGTGAGAGAGAGAGACAGCTGCTGGCTTGCTTTTCCACGACCATGCACGATATGTACTATAAAATGCTCCGTGGCTGGTTTTCAACACCGCCTGAAATGCTACACCTGAATACAGACGCACGTACGAAGGATCGGCTCATGTGACCGACATCGTGATTTATAAAACCCTTTCTCTGACATGGTTCGAATTTCAATCCGTTCTTTTTCTGGTGGTGAGGAGATCATTACAGTATGTATGCTATGCATTCACTGCGAGAGTTGACACACACACACACACACACACACACACACAAGAACAGCTTTGGGGAAAAAGATGTATTTATAAGGTTAACGCAGCTCTTCTTTGTTTAGTTGTATTTAAACAAAGGGCACGCACGTTAAACCTTCTTCACGCTTTAATCGTGTGCTCAAACATGAACTACTGTAACTGATATATGGCTGCGATGCAGAGCAGCTGGAGCTGAGAAGATTACCAAAGGGTGTGTAAGTGGGTGTATATGTGTTTACTGTGTGTGCGCTATGCTGACTGTTGCTCAAGTGTACAGAACCAATCTGTGAAGCTAATTCAAGCTCGTTATTTGGTTCACCAAAACATTGAGAAAGGAGCTCTGGGTGCAAGACTGCGTCTGAAATTTGCATCACAGCGATTTGCATGGTCGACTGGAGTCCAGTTTAAACAGTGGATTGTTTATCGTGGAAAGAAAAAGAAAGTGCTAAGAGTGATCTGAGCAAAAATGACCCCAACGATGACAACAAACAACTCCTGTCCCTTTCATTTGTTTTTTTTGCCCTTTCCTTAGAAATAAACATTCCAGATGTTCTCTAAGGTTATTAACAGCATCATAAAAAAAGGAAACCCGAAATGGCTGAGCTTTGCATTTAATCCGTAATAACAACAATAATAATTTAACTCAAAATGTTTTCTAAATCTATGTCTAAAAAATAAAATGTGTGAAAGATCTACATTTCAACATGGCATTTAGGAATAAAAAAAGCTACAAATCAACGAAATACATCTATTTATTTATAAATATAAATATAATTAACAAATAATTGTTGACAAACGTTAACTTTTATGCACTTTTTTTGGCCCAATGCTTAAATATAATTATTCGCATAAAATAATGCTGCACTTGATCAGAAAGGTTTGAAGATATGCTTCATGCAAAAGTTTGTGCGCCCCATGCTGTAACGCACCTACATGTGAGTCACGTGATCAGGTTCACCTTGAAAACTAACATATGCCCACATTGTTTTATTTTTCCTCTCTGTAATCTTTAATCCACTGAACAGTCTGTTAAACATAACACAGTAGTCATTTATCCACATGAATCCCAGACACCGCTTTAATCAAGCAACGCGATATTCACAAACTATAAACTTGTACAGAAACTCACCCACTCCAGAAGGCGAATAAATCCCAGTGGCTCTTTTAAGGGTCCCAGGTCAAGCCTGAAACCCGACAGCAGTTTCTACATGGAGAGAAAAATCACATTCGACCTATTTTCATCAAACAGGCTACACTTTTAAATCTGTTTTACCTGTGACAGCTACTTCAAGTTACGTTACGTCGGGCTGCATCCCAAACGGCTCGCCTTTCCACACATAGTGCACCACATCTGGCGCGGGCGTCGTTCTTTCTTATGCGAAGTAGTGCACGTGTCTAGGGACTAGGGAGCGATTTGGGATGCGGTCTCGCGCAGAGCAACAAGCTGGCTAGTTCGTTAGCAACGCTCGTGTCGCGCGACAGAAAAAGACGAAAATAAATTACCTGAAGAAACTCCATGGTTTGTAATAGATCTTCTGTCGGCTGATCGAGTTGGCTGTAATGGTAATGCCAAAACACGGGAGTTGTTTTTTGTGGTGGACAAAATAAAGCAAAATCCTTAAAATCTGGGCGGAGAAGAGAAGCAGAGGGAGCGGGAGAGAGAAAGAGAGAGAGAGAGAGATTTCGTGCGTCGGTTAAACTTGTCAAACTTTCTAACCCGCAGCAGAGCACGTGACCTGATTTTTCTCTTAAAGGGACAGAATTTCACTTCTCTTCAAAAAGTATAAAACTGCTGGAACAGGTTTACTTTTGGATATGTAGTCTGCTTATTTGTTTGTTTGTTTCTAAATTATGTAAGGAACAAAACACTCTTGTGTAAGAGATATTGTATAGCGAGCCAGTCAGCAAAAGCGCATCATGAAGCCCAATTTCAGATTTTATTCCGATAACAAACGTCCTCTTATACCGTAATAATTTTCCAACAATTAAAATGCTATGTTACTGATGAATAAGCTGTCATATTTTTTGTTTTTTACACATTTACAGTCACATTTAATGCTGTGATATCCACTAAACAGGTTAGTTCCTTTGTCACACCCTCACTAGTCTCTGTTTTTCTCGCTTGAAGTTAATAAGACAAAAAAACAAACAAACAGAATTATGTTTACTGAGAAAGTACTCTGAAGTCTCTGCCATGGTGGAAAACTTACTCACACAGAAGACTCCTTTTTATAAGTGTTAAATGTTAAAAGTGGCTCTATTCTGAAATGTAATTCATTAATGTAAATCATACATAGCATTAAGGGAACATTTAGTCTGATCTCCAAACTAATGTAATGGAATTGACCTTTTTTTTTTCTTTTTTTTCTTTTTTTTTTTTTTTTACAGCCAACTTAATGCATTAACTTCAAGTGAGGAACAGTGAAACAGAAATGCTGTCTAGATGGGGATAAAAAAAGAGTTAGAAAACAAGACTAGGATATTCTAGAAATTCTATTTAATACAGAAAATAAAACAGTTATTGATAAGGATAATACTTAATACTTGTTGTTAAGGTTACACTTACCGTTGTATATCCAAACATATTTACTGAATAACTGTGCCCACCTTGATTCTTACATTCAGCAGTTTGTATGGTTCTAATAAACAAATATTTTAAATTGTTACTTACAATTAAGGTTTGCATGAAGCACGTATATGCATAACGTTACCTTTTTAGATTAGATTTATTTCATGTTCAAAACTGGAAACAGAATCATGATTTGTTTTTTTGTTTTTTTTTTAACAAAAATGATATATTTTTTAGGTAGGAACTAATATTTTGGAAGCCAGGGTTTATTCCGGACCATTAACCAGCTACACTTCCTGTACTGCTGAAACAAGCAAACTCACTCTGCTGCAAGAGGAGGTAAGATGTTCATTTAACAATTATTAATTAAAACGAGTGAACAGTAGCAAATACATCTTCGTTTACAATATGAAGCGCGTTATCTGAAGTTATTTGAACATTAAAAAAAAAGGGTTTGTAAGAGGGATAAAATAAGAGTTTCACTGAATACGACTACCGGCGAGCGCCGCGGCTAACTTGAGTTGGTACTTGGCGTTATTTGTTTCCCACCCGTATTCTGGCAGCCCTGTCTTCTAGCGCGGGAGGGTATGCTTGTCTAAATACGGGTGGGAAGTGAGTTGTTCCGTCAGCTAGCTGGCTAACAGTGTGTCCATGCTTTTAGCTAATAACTGTCACTTTGCTTATGTTAAAATAAAATGCCGGACACCATCACTGTGATCTTTTTCCTATTTAACAGCCGGATTATTACAATAAAATCGCTGCAGTGTGCGGAACTTGGATAACAATATGCTATGAATGGATTGGTGATGATTTAGCTAGCGCGAGCTTGAATGTGAAGCTGGTGTAAGATTGATGAACCGTTCAGCCAATCGCGTTGGAGGAAATCTCATGTTCCCGCCTACTATAGGAAGCACAACCAATCAGCTTTGGGATAGGCTTGAGGCCTTCCCACATCCAGGCTAGCAACATTTGATCATAAACACTCAAGGTAACTGGAGAAGTTCTGGACGTTTTCTTAATCTTTCTGCTATTCTTTTCTTTTCTATTTTTTAGACTATTCAGGATGTTCCTGACAAGATCAGAATATGACAGGTAAGAAAATGGTTTAATGTCCTTGATGTAACAGTACCGAAGGAACTTTCACTTTCAGTTCAGTCTCGTTGAGTCATTAAATGAGGTGCAATTTACCGAGGACATCATTAGGTGATCCTGTGATAACTGTACTACAATATACAG
>JAQQZR010000016.1:16656281-16668899 GCA_030068235.1 Notoglanidium macrostoma
CCCCCCCCCCCCCCCCCCCCAATTAAAATCTCTGCACTGCGCCTTTAAACGCTCGTTATGAAAGTGGGTAACTATTTTTAAGGTTCCGCTCCTGTTCCTTCTTAAAAAAACATTTGGAATTTTTTTATTTTTAGGTTTTAACTCTACCGTGTGCACATTTGCGGTTGCACACCTGTCTGAATGTTATTTTCTTTCCGGAGAGAAGCCTGTGGTTTCTGGATTCCTTTTTTTATTTCTCTCCATTTTGCAATAAAAAAAACTACAGAAGCCAAAATAACTTTGTGCTCATGGAACGCGTTTTTACAGGACAGGGAAAAAAAAAATCATGTTCCGCCAGTGGAAACGGTGTATTGTGCTTGTGCTTCCATGAACTGAGAATCTGGAAAAGCAGAAAAATGGATTTGTTTCTGACTTTTGGGCACCGAGAGAGATGGAGGGAGATGGGGAGAGGGAGGGAGAGAGAGAGCATGTGTGAGAGATGGATTGCGAAAGTGTGTGTGTGTGTGTGTGTGTGTGTGTGTGTGTGTGTGTGTGTGTGTGTGTGTGTGTGTGTGTGTGTGTGTGAAACGGAGTGATAGAGGGAGGGAGCGAGGGATGGAGGGAGAGCATGCGTGAGAGGGAGAGATGGAGCGAGAGATGTCTCTGTGTCTGTCTGTCTGTGCGTGTGTGTCTGTCTCTGTCCGTCTGTGTCCGTGTCTGTGTCTGTCTGTGTCAGTCACTTGAGGCCAAAGAGAAAAATGTCTGTCTGTCTTTCTTTTTGTCGATGTTTATCTCTTTGTCTGTCTCTCTTCTCTTTCTCCTTCTTTCTGTCTGTCTCCTCATTGTCAGTCTCTTTCTGTCTCCCCCCCCCCCCTAATTTTCTCTCACACTCTCTCTCCCTCCCTCCCCCCTTCCGTTTATCTTTCTATTTCTGTCTCTCTCTTTCTCTGTCTTACTGTCTCTGTCCTTCTTTCTGTCTGTCTGTCTCCGTCTCTCAGACCCCCCCCCCCACCCAGGATATTTGACACTGTCGTTAGGTTCCTGCAGAGTGGAGACGGTGAGACAGGCGGTGTGAGTCCCAGCATGTAAAACAGAACGTTCTGGAAGAGTAGTGCTGGCAGTAGATTTGATGCAGGTGCTGTGAACACGCCGAGTGCATGTGCTGTGGGAGTAACAGGCCGGGTCTGGGCGAGTCGCAGGCGACGGGGAGGTAAAAACCGCTCCGCGTTTGCGAAACATGGAAACTTTTGTTCACACTTGGATGAAGCGAACACGGCCTCTGCTTTCCACGGCCTTCTTTAAACATGCCCTATTTTATGTTTTTATTTTTTTATTTGCCTTTTATGGCAAAAACAGATTCATCAATTTAAATACAATCCTGAATATTATGTGTGTTAAAAGATGGAGTGTTTTAGAGGTTGTGTGTCCTTGGGGAACAATCTGATATTGCAGAAACACTGGTGTGCGTGTGTGTGTGTCATTGTCTGTATTTCTGTCCGTCTTCCTGTTTATCTGCCATACCCATTTGTCTGGGAGTTTGTCTTTCTATCCCCCTCTCCACCTCGTTATCGACTGGACTGCCTTCCTGTCTGTTTATCTGTCTTTATCTGTTGCTCCATCAGTCTGTTTAAATAGATGTCTTTTTATCTGTCTCTCTTTCAGTGGCTATGTCTGTTAGTTTGCCAGTCTGTTTCTCACCCCCTCTCTGTCTGTCTGCTTATTTAATATTTGTCTGTCTCTCTGCATATTTTGTTTCAATCTGTTTGTTTGTCTGAACTGAAAGACTGCTAAACACATTTATCTATTTACATAAGCATCCATTAATCTGTCTTTCTCTTGGCCTGTTTTTCTCAGTTTATTCCTGTTTTTTTTTTTTCTTTCTTTATCTTCTCATCTCTCTCTCTCTCTCTCTCTCTCTCTCTCTCTCTCTCTCTGTCATGAGTGGATGTTAATGGTTTTTCCTCAGTCCCTCTTCTGTGCTCAGTATGTCAGGCAGACAAAAATGTGACACACACACACACACACACACACACACACACACACACACACACACACACACACACACACACACAAAAAGACATTCCAATGGTGAACCCAGTGGTGAAAAGAAGAAGGGAGCTATGCTTTTCCTCCGTTCTTTTTCTCTTGCGCACACGCACACGCTCAAACACTCGCACTCCGGCCCCATGCTGTATTTCTGCGTCTGGTTTTTGTGATGAAGTGCAGCACTTTGATAATTAATACAGGAGATCACATCACCCAGTGTAATCACTAAATTAACATTTTAATGTCAACGTTGGCTGTTACCACGGTAACCCCACGGTCACAAGACACACCGCTAACCTTGTGCTATCTGCATTTGCGTTGTCATGTGTTTTCACAGTGTGAAGTGTGCTGAAGTGTACTCTCTGGCTTGAACGCTTTTGTCCCTGCGTGTCTTGCAGCGTGTCTTTAACGACGTGTCCGGCTCGGTGTCCCTGGCCTGGCTGGGAGATGGATCAGGGGTGAGTGTTCACATACCTCAACCAACACAAATCAAATTCAGATGTAAAGGATGTGGAATTAAATTGTTAAAGTGCTGTTTTGATTATTCTTCATTAACGTTTGTCATGTTAGAGCTTTCACTTGTATTATGACCCTCAGTTCTTGTCTAAAGGACTGTTCAGGCGAACCATGTCCTTCATACTAAAGCCTGGGGTTTTTACGAATTCAAGTGTAATTTATTACCAGTACAAGTAGTGAAGTGTACAGTTGAGTGTGACATGAGCGCCAGGACCGCTGAGATGATCATACATGCACTAGGAAAGGAAGAAGAGTGAAGGATGTTCATCTCGCAGCACTCTGGCCCTGAAAGCTGTCCTTCCCCTCGATCTGCGAGAAACCCGCTGTCCTCCCGAGCGTGTTCGTGTTTGGCTTCATGCTGTGATTCTGTGGAATGCGACCCTTCCGAATCACAAAACCCGGGGCGAATCGGATTTCAAATTCTTACTCGCCATGTTTTCTGAGGAGACACTCGGCACCGAACAAGACTCCGTATCGGAGAGACAAACGGACGTCCTGCTTTAGTCAGCAAAATTCCGGCATTGAAAATCCAGCTATGAAAATAAGGGATGTTTACGAAAGACCTGTGAGGAGGGTTTTTTTTTAGTGTGAGAATCTTAACAATTCCTGCTCTCTTATTTTATTATGGGGCAGGTTTAAAGAGAGTTTTAGTGTATTATATAAAATAGCAGTTTGACCAACATAGTAGAAAAAGTGCGTGTTGGAGTTCAGTGAAATGGAAGACAAGTCGCTAACGTCTTGAATTGTAGAAGCAGTTTTCTGTAAGCCAATACTCTGTGCCGTCTGTTTGTCCAGCTGAGAAAAAAAGCCTCTATTAAATGCCTCAGTGCACAGCTAACGCCAGACTGCACTCACCATCTGACCTTCTCCAGAACTGTCTCTCCTTTTTTTTTTTTTTTTTTTTTTTTTTTTTTTTTTTTTTTTTCCCCTCTCGTTTCTCTTTTTTTTATATACACATACACACATGCACAAATCTGGGCTTGGAGTCGCACAGCTTTGAGACTAATGACCTCATAGCCACAGGTTGGCAGACTTGAGTTAGCCAAAAAAAGGGGGGGGGTGTTTGGATCAAGCTGTTGTGTGTCCATAATAACTAGAACCTAGATGGTCAGAAAGGCCAATCACTTTACTTAAATAGCAAAAAAAAAATGAATACTGGAATGAAATATAATGAATGTTTTTAACATGGTCCTCACCCAAATTGGTTGTGTAAAAATGTAGGCATGTATAATACATCGATAAATCATGATACAAATTTATGACCCTTTGAATCGATGGAAATAAACACTTAACAGTTCAAGCTTAGTTTTTCCAAGATGTAATTGCATACATTAGACAGCAGAGGGAATACATATTGTTGATAATGTTTAAAATGATGCGCAATAGTGGGAATACACATGAAGTTACTGTACTGGTGTACTGGAAGCAGCACCGCTCTAACGCCCTGAAAATCGGATATTAAATGGAAAAGAGCTTTTGTGCGATTAGCTTTACAAATAGGTTCAACAAGAAATCGGAGCAAATTTTTTTTTTTTTCAGACTGCCAAAACTGCTCCCTCCAATTCCTTTTCTTTTCTTTAGTTTTTTAAGAAAATGAACATTATTTATTTTTAATAGAAGGAATGTTTTCGTTAATAGGCTATTATATTTTCCTCTAGCCTTTACAGATATTTGTAAATAAGTATTGTTCGTTATGAAGAAAATTAAACAGAAGTGTTTTGTTAATTTAACAAAAGGAATATTTAAGTTGATAAAGTACAGGAAAATGAATGTAATGTCTGGTAATTTTTCTTCCTTTTTTTTCTAAATCATTGTAGCAAAATCGAATCGTAAACCCAATATCGTGAATCAAGAAAAAGGCTTTGTGAAGTATGATGGAGTACAAGAAAATATTTGAATTGTTATAATTAAATTGTAATAGTAATGAATTTACCATTGTGCTGTTGTGGTGTGATCTTGTAGGTATAGTTCTGACCCGTTAGAATAAAGGGTAGGATTTATTCATTCCTTTTCATACAGTGCCTTTTCAAATCCTACAAAATTCCACCACATATTTGTGTTACTATGTTTACATTACTATGTGTTTCCTGTGTGCAGGTGCTGCTGGTCCTCACTACGTACCAGGTGCCGTTGTTCATGTTCCGTTTTAGCGAGCCCAAACTCTACAGGAGGTAAGTGTGTGTCTAATAAGCAAATGATTCAAGAATACTTTTTTGTTAGCATCGCTTGATGATGATAAACCCCGTGTCCCAGTGAAGACCATGGGAAGTCCTTTCAGGACGTCACGGAACTACTGAACAACACCTTCATCATGACTCACTTCGGCATCGCCATTGGCACGGACAACTCCGGAAAGGTGAGGATGAGACTCTTCATGACCCTCGACCATAATGACAGTAATGTGTGTGTTGTTTTGTTTTTGTTTATGTTCACCCAAAGGCTCAGTAAGACTAAAAGCATGGTTTTGTTTGTTTGTTTTTTGTTCTCCACAGGTGATCCTCTCAGGTTATGTGTCTGAGGGAAAAGGCTCGAGAATTTTACGCTCGCTGGATTTCGGGAGGAGTTTCACCCCCTCCGACCTGCCCTTCCAAATACTGACGCAGATCACCTACAACCCGGAAAACAACAACGTACTTGCCGTAATTAGCACACTGGTGAGCTTGGGAATTATTTGGGTTCCCAAATTTCGGATAAATAACGTACATGAATGCACACAGAGCTGGTGTGTGAGATTACACTCATGCTCTTTGTTCCTACCGCAGTATGACCTGTGGCTCTCGGAGGACTTTGGGCTTCACTGGAGGAGGATTCACTACACCGTGTGTCTGCTGAAATGGTAACACACACACACACACACACAGTTAGATATGTTAGCTTATGCAATCTTCAACTTTAAAAGGTGATTAGAGGGGATTATGACTGTCATAGGAATGTCACCAACTCCCCTTTAAAACTTTGTGCTATGTATCATGCTTCATAGATGTAACATTAACCGCCAGAACATAAAGTATATGACCATTTAAAAAAAAAAAAAAAAAAAAAAAAAAAAAAAAAAAAAAAAAATTTTTTTTGCAACAACACCCAAAAAAAAAGTGTGCAAATGGACACATTAACCAGGCAGTGTTTAGTGTCCTGAGTCTAAAGGGGGTGATGGAATTTTTTTGTGTGTGTTTTTTGTTTTTGTTTTAGGGGGACTGCTAACACTCTGTTTTTCACCACAAATCGAAATGGTTCCTGTAGTGAGTATTGTCTTCATGTTTAAAAGAGCAATGTGAAATGTGTCTAAATACACAACTGCTTATTGTTTGTCCCTGTTATGAAGTGTGTGTGTTGTACTGTAAGGTGAAAGGGGTATGCTGGAGTTGAGGAAGACCACAGATTCCGGCCGAAACTTTAAGACTATAGGGAGCAGGATTTACTCGTTTGGTCTGGGCGGCCGCTTTCTCTTTGCTTCCATCATGTCTGCCACGGTAGGTGTGTCTGGGTGTGTCTGGGTGTGTCTGGGTGTGTCTGGGTGTGTCTGAACTTTGTTAACAAAGTTGTAATTACAGTGAAACATGGCAGTTTAGAGAATGTGAAAGTATTTATATAGTTTTCACCTTGTGTATGTGTGTGTGTGTGTGTGTGTGTGTGTGTGTGTGTGTGTGTGTGTCAGAGTTCGATGCGCATGATTCACGTGTCTGTGGATCAGGGTGAGGTTTGGGACATGGCCCAGCTGCCTGATGTGGGACATGAACAGTTTTACTCCATACTGTCTGCCAATGATGACATGGTGTTCATGCACGTGGATGAACCTGGAGGTCAGTTTTTATGTGCATGCGTTGTGGTCCTGAAGCTAGTAAGATTAAACGGGGTCATTGATTAAGGTCCCCAGTCTCCCATTTTTATGGACCATATTCCACCGTCTACACTGTGTTGTATGAAATAAGATGAAAAATGGTGCGCGACTGCACTTCCATATGAAACTTCTTTGCATCCCGAACTGGCTGACTCAAATTTGAATGTCAGTAGTTAGAGGTTGTCTATTGTGTATTTCTCATCCTGTCCAGACTCTGGAATGGGCGTGATCTACGTTTCTGATTATCGAGGCATCGTCTTCTCCAAGTCCCTCGAGCGCCATCTTTACACGTCCACAGGCGGTGAAACCGACTTCACTGTAATCGGCTCACTCAGGGGTGTCTATATGACCAGCGTGCTGGCTCACGGTACACACGCATACAAAAGTAGCATGTGCGCATTGGATAGGAGTGATTACTTTTAGTTTTAGCTTAAATAAGCAGCATTATTTGTTTAAAGTGTTATTATAAAATGCTCTATTTAGAAACACTTTACCTACATGTGCTGTCAGTCTGTTTTGTGTCAGGTGTGCTGGTTTATCTGCTGTGTGCTCTTCCAGAAAGCTGTGCGTTTGTGCATGCGTGTGTGCGTTCTGGGGTGTGATGTAAGCTGGTGTGTGTTGGTCTGTGCAGATGGTTCTGTTCAGACAGTGGTAACGTTCAATCAGGGAGGAAATTGGCGGCCTCTGAAGAAACCGTGGAACGCAGAGTGTGACTCCACTGCAAAGGATCCGGACATGGTGAGAGATCTTCTAAACACGCACTCTTCAGATCTAGTTTAATGGGATATAGTAGAGGATTGTGTCATGTGTGGTCAATTTAGGCTTGCAGAAACGAGGTGAAATAAGGTTCACGAGTCAGTGCATATGTTTGAGCTAAGTAGCTTTAAGAAAGGTTAAAAGGGTATTTTAGGAAGAATATACACTGCTGGGGGGAGGGGGAGGGGGAGGGGGGGGGAACTATTGTTCCACCAGATCCTTTCAGTGAGAATGCAATTTTTGTAAGTAATGGAAATGGTGATATTAGACAGTGGGCGTATTAACTATACGACAAACACAGTGGCCAAAAGTATGTGGACACCTGCGCATCACACCCAATATATAAAATCACCATTTTTCTTGCACTCACAGCAACCGAGATTATGATTACAAGTTTTCTGTGGAGATGTGTGGAGGAGGAAAGATGTTGAGTCTCAAATCACAGCATCACACACAAACCTTGACTCTTCATAGTGATACAAGCATAGACGTGCACATCCGATCTGTCTGTGTCCAGCGTTGGTACGGTGTTTTTGTTTATAGCGACCGCTTGAACTTTCAGAGACCTCACGGCATTTTAAAATGCCAGCAGCAGTTCACACGTCTCAAATCCTGAACCTGCAGGGACCCTTTTTATGTCTGTGAGATCATTAGGGTCTTAGTTTTGTTTACAAGCTGCCCTGTCGCTGATTTTAAATTCGATCAGAGTTGTGAACGGCACTCTTGTTATTTATACAGCAGTCCTAGCTGGTTAGTCCGTGATCATGCCTGACGGAAATGGTAAACTGTGTGTGGGACGTGCTCTCTGTGTGTTGCTATAGTGCAGTCTGCATATTCACGCCTCCTACAGCACATCGATGAGGCTCAACGTGCCGATGCTTCCGCTGAACGAACCCAGTGCTGTTGGTCTAATCCTTGCTCATGGTACAAACGAACACACACACACACACACACACACACACACACACACACACACACTTATATCTACAAACCACCTACTGTATATTCTGGACTATGAAAGTCTTTATCCATTTTTTTTTTTTGCTGTACAATTGCAGTATTATCCCAGACATTTTAACTTTCATGCATTACATAAAATTTGTGATCGTGAATTGGCGTCAAACAAATGACAACACATTTATGCCAAATGTTTTCCTTTCAGTAAACCTAGAGTTCCTGAGATGGTGCAGATCCTAGCTCCTAGCTCTTAAATAGACTTTGAATGAGCCTTTCCTCCTCAGGCAGCGTGGGGGACGCCGTGTCCACCTTGTCTCCTGACATCTACGTGTCTGACGACGGCGGGTACACGTGGGCACGAGCGCTCAAAGGACCGCACCATTATGCCATTCTGGATTCAGGAGGACTAATGGTGGCCGTGGAACACAACCCTGTCCAGCCCATCTCGCAGATCAAGTGAGTCCCGATGCTTACACTCGTCACAAAAAGACAGAACCGCCTATGTAATGGAGATGGTTTATTTTTTTTCAGTTGTCTATTGCAAAAAAAGTTGGCATGTAAATAAAAAAGGTGATTTTTGGAATAAAATATGAAGGTGCGCATCAGACTTCATTCTTCTGAATGATATTCACATGATTAGACGAGAACACTTTGGAGTCTCTTAAATCATATATGATTACTTAAGGTTTTGTCCAGTTTTATATTTGTTGCATCATTTCATTTTGTGTGTTTTCTTTATAAAAACCTATTTTTTTTTTGTTTTTTTTTTTAAATTAGTAACAATTTGTCAAAAAATGTTTGCAGTCTTATTAAAGACAGGAAAAAAATGTATCAATTTGCAAAAGGTAAACTGCATGCCCCACCCCTTTCTTCTACTTCTACCCAGCCATTTCATTTCATATGCTGTATTTGCATAATGGAAGATGATTGGTTCATGTAGTTTATGGTGAAATAACGTTTGTCTGTCTTTTGTTTAACACTGACAATTGAGATTTTTTATTTTATTTTATTTTGTCCAGTCTGTGCGTTTAAATGGATTTTCATGAAATCAGTTTAAACAATGAAAGTTTTTGTGACGGAAAGAAGACACATTTAGTCTGTGGGCCGAAAAAAGTTTCTTTGAGCAAATTCAGTGCTAACTCTGCAGATCTTTTGTTACTATTATTATAATAATTATTATTATTATTATGGGTCTAATATTTTTCACATTCATCAACTAAAATATCCGTATCTTAGGACGTGGGTTTAATGAGCTACAGTGAGTGAATATTACTTGATTAGAAATGGACTGCATCATCATCAAACATTCTTTGTTACAATATTAAAACTTTTTTTTTTTAACTGGAGATTAACACGGAGTTAAATCTGTATCAGTGTTCTGATATCCTAGCTCATGACCGTGCTGTTGACTCAAACTTGAGCTAAGAGTAAACCTTGTGCTTAATTTTTATTGTTTTTTTAGTATTTTTTCTTTTGCCATTTTCTTCTAAATTTATGCTGCTATCTTCATTTATCTTCTGAACTGTATTTCTGTTTTTATTTGAGCTGAATTGAGCTCTTGTACAGAGCTGTGTTTTGTTTTGATTTGGGTTGTTTTCCTTTTTTTTCTTTTTTTTTAAATCCATCTTCAGGTTCTCCACAGACGAAGGCCAGTGCTGGTACTTGTATAACTTCACAGACACGCCACTGTTCTTTACGGGTTTGGCCTCGGAGCCTGGAGCTCAGTCCATGAGCCTCAGTCTGTGGGGTTTCAGACAGCCGGTGTTCAGACAACACTTGGTGTCCATCACTATTGACTTCCATCGGCTGCTCACCAGGGACTGTGAGTGTGTGTTTGTGTGTGAGAGAGACCTGATTATATTGTCACTGCAGAAGGGCACTCCACATATGTGTAAATACAAACATGCGTGATACCATGTAAATGTACGACAAAACTACAAGGACCGTGTCGTGATGTGTATGCAGGTCATATTACCGTGCAAATATTAAGTGCTTTTGTAATATCTCCGAGCGTAAAGGAGTCCAGTCGCATGTCATTTTCATTGCAGGGGAATTTTGAGTTGTGTTCTTGACTAACTGTTTCTCAAATATTTAGAAGCTGTGATTAATCTAGCGAACACATTGCTTTGCAGTCTAGCGTGTCTGTGTTTAGTGTTTCTGAATGCTTTAAATTCCTCACTCATCCTTGACTCTCTCTCTCTCTCTCTTTCCGTCTCTCTCTCTCTCTGTCTCTGTGTGTGTGTGTGTCTCTGTCTCTGTGTGTGTGTGTGTGTCTCTGTCTCTGTGTGTGTGTGTGTGTGTGTGTGTGTGTGTGTGTGTGTGTGTGTGTGTGTCTCTCTGTCTACCCCTGCAGGTGGGGAGGAGGATTACGTGCAGTGGCTCGCCCATTCCGATAACACCAGCGACCCGAATGATGGCTGTCTGCTGGGATATAAAGGACAATATTTACGGCTACGCAAAGACTCGGCATGCCGAAACGGGAGGGATTTCGTCGTCACCAAGCAGTCCACACCGTGTCCCTGCACTCTGGATGACTTCCAGTGGTGAGATTGCAGTTTAGAATCACTTTGTATGACTATTGTTCAATAAAGTCATGAGAAAGCCAGCTGTATTTATTTCAACTGCATTTAGTCTTTATGGACTTTTTTGTTTTGTTGTTTTTTTTTAAACACAAAACTTGCATGATGGTAACATTTTTGAAAAATTGTTGGGGTCTTTAAAAATTTAGAAAACTGTGAGTAAATAAATTGGCTGATGAAATGGGTAATAAATAACCAAATGTAACTACTGAGGAAATGCATGGAGCGAGACTGGAGTCTGGTCTGTATAATGCCTCTGCTGTCCTCCCCCTTCTTCTTTTCTCTCTATCCTGCAGTGATTTTGGCTACTACCGTGCCATGAACAGCTCGGAGTGTGTGGAAGAGCCGGAGCTGAAGGGCCTCTCGCTCGAGTTCTGCCTGCATGGGCGTAAAGAGCAGCTCCAAACCAGCGGGTACTATGTAGTCTAAAATACTTCATCTTCATCATTATTAGTATATCCGAGAACACTTGTATGTTAATGTGTTTGAACATTCTATGTTGTGTGAGCGATTCTTATGTTTACTGAAGCATCAGTAGCTCAACATTGACACTATTAGAGTTGGGTGTTATATCACAAGGTCTTTGGTGGAATGATGAGGGGGAAATTATTACACATTGGTGCTTAAAGGCAGATTGGATTCGTGAAACATACTCATGAAGTCAACATGTTTTGTAAAGGTTTAAGGTCTGTAATGCTTGAATAAGTTCATGCCACGTTTCCTCCAAATACCTAACAGACAAGTTGTAACTCTTTTATTCAAACCAGATAGCACTGAACTGTCAGTTGTTCTTTGAACTAATTTGTACTTTGGTCAGAAAAGGTGTGCTCAGGCTATCTACTTTGATTTTTTCCCCCAAAGATGCTTTTGGGGGTGGAAATGGTAATGGAGTAAATAAACCACCTCGTTTTACAAAAGTATTTCATGTGTGTTTTCTCAGTCCTGTCAATCACTGCTGATGACATGTCATGGTGTGTGAGAGAGAGTGAGCTCCTGTCTATGAGGCATCACTTGGTGTAATCACCCGACATGAGTGTCTTTGATAGGCTGTGTAAAATCTACAGCTGGGGCGAGAAAAAACTTGGATCCAACCATTGATCGTTGCTTTTGCTCATGTGTTTTTGCTCTGTACTGTTCTGTACAGTTACAGGAAGATCCCAGGAGATCGGTGTGAGGGAGGCATACAGCCGGAGAGGAAACTGATCGACCTGAGCAAGAAGTGTGTCAGTAACCTGCTCGGTTCAGAGCTTCTGGTGAGAGAGCCATACCTTTTTAATGCTAATTGGCATTTAGTGGATTTTGGACACCAATTAGAGCCAGATGTCCGCGAACTTATCTGGATCACGTTTATCAGTCAGAGACTCAGTCAAGAAGCGTGGCTCCTGCAGTGTCTATCATCATCCTGGTTCTGCTAGTCTGTGCCATGGCTGGGGTCCTGCTCATCAAGAAGTACGTGTGCGGAGGAAGGTAAGGGCTGCTGGAATTGTACAGTATAAAGGGAGTGAAACTGCGTTGTATTGTCATCAGTTTGATAATGATAGATGTGTATGCGTGTGTTAGGTTCCTTGTGCACCGTTATTCGGAGATGCAGAGGCATGTGGAGGCTAATGCCATTGAAGGTGTGGATGATGTGGACACTGCAGAGGCAGACAAGACGCACTACAATTATGACTCGGATGAGGTAACGATACCAACTTGATTTTTGGGCTGTTTGTGTTGGCATCAGTGTGTCATCTTTACCATAATTTTTCTGTAAACATGGTTTTGTGTCTCTGTAGGACCTTCTGGCTGGACATTAAGGCGAGAAATGCTCAGGTAGTGTCCTAAATCTTACTAGTGAGCAACTTGGATAACTTGCAGTGTCCTCTTCGTGTCCTCTTCGTGTCCTCTTCGTGTCCTCTTCGTGTCCTCTTCGTGTCCTCTTCGTGTCCTCTTCGTGTCCTCTTC
>JAQQZR010000016.1:16668999-16685618 GCA_030068235.1 Notoglanidium macrostoma
GCGCCTTTTTTTTTTTTTTTTTTTTTTTTTTTTTTCTTCTTCTTTTCAACAGACAACTTCACTGATTGTATTTGATTTTGAAAAAGCTTTTGGATTGAATTTTTAGACACAGAAAACCTCCAGTAATGGTGTCCTTTAGGCTGATGAATAGATAATTGGCTATTAGATGTTTTTAAAAAGAAGATGTAACGGTTAACTTTAAAGCGAATATCAGTAATGGCAAGAGATCCTAGAACTTGCTTAAGGAATATTCCAGCATAGTTCAAGCTAATTGCTTGAACAAACAAAAATTTCTAAATGTTTCCCTGTACTGAGAAAAGAACTCAGTTTCCGCATGAAGATGTAAAGGTTAACCAAATCTAAAGACCATAGTTCTGGCTGCGTTACACTTTCCCGTATCCATGCGGTATCACTCTCAGAGCGAACACTGATCGTTTTCTAGTTCTTTCTTCTCGTAAAGGACTGAATAATTCATGATTAAACTTTTATTGATGCAGCAGCAACTGCCCGTAGGCTTTCACTTATAAGTGAGTTTGGAAATAAACAAGCTTTCTGTTTCTTTCTCAGTGCAAGGGGGGGAAAAAAGAGATTAATGAAAAACAATCAATTATTTCCTTAAATGCAAACTGTTACATGTGACATGGACTGAGACCAAAAAACAGCTCTGCTTTGACTATCATTGGAACTGACATAAGCTTAAGAGGACCAGCGCCATGGTTTTCTTTTCTCTTTTTTTTTTTTTTTTTTTTTAAATATGTAAAAATTCAGCCTGAGTACTTAAAGCAGTATTACAAAGCAATAACAGTTCACTAAGCTAAAGTTCAAGGAGTGTATTCATTTTTGTACAAGCTAGATAAAGCTAAGTGGACATGCTGTGCAACGATTGTGGTCCTTCATCTTAATTATGATGCACAAGATAGGAAAAAAAGGACTAGCCATTTACATTGCTTCTAGCTCTTTCCCTGTTACTTTCTTGGACGAAGGTACATTCACACCTGCACTGTGGGCTTTTACTGATTACCCACGAAGCTCATTTTATTGTAAAATAAGCTAAGACTTTCTAAGCAGTTTTTTTGCTCTGGCAAAAAAAAAGCTCCTGGTGGCATAAGATTTTTATTTTACTTTTTTTTTTTTTTGTATGATTGTGTAGTAAGTAATGAATGATTTACGCTAAGAAAAATGTACAATAAAACCTTTTGAGATCTTACATTTTTTATTATACAAAAATAGATATATAATTAGTTTTCATAGCAATAATTAATCTAATGACTATTTGTCTAATCATTACTACTACAGAATGTAGCGTTCTGACCATATTGCAAAACAATGCAGTGTAACGTGCTCGATAAAGGGCCACTTGTATTTCAGATTTTATTTTTATTTCAGCTCTCATGCCAGTCGGGAAATAAAACCCAAGAGGCCAGTCATTGTAACGGTGCGATAGACTTGAGTGCACAGATTTGTCAGGAGGGCGTCTGCCCAAATATGATGTGAATGCGGTATGTTTTATGGTACTCCTTTTTAAAAGTACGCATGTCTCAGGGGCCCCTGGTTTTCACCTTTGTTTCAAAATGTGATGCGAAAAAGCTTTAGTGAGTTTGAGTATTTGATTGCTGGATAGATTTGTCAGTATTTTAGTGCTACTTGGGTAATTTGGGGAATTTACATCATCGGTCTTTGAATGTAATGGAATAAACACAGCATTTTAATTCCAGTGCTGTAAATAAAACCTGTACAGATAAGCTACTGTTCATAACTACATTTAATATGTTTGACTTCTCAATCCAAGTCTCCAAGGAAACCTAACAAATATGTAAAGCCTTGATTGAGAGCATTTTATTGTCCTTATTTGTGGTTCATTTTCATTTTCAATCAGAATAAAGAATTTAAAACATTTATACCATTTGTGGGTTTTTTCCTGTGTGAGCTTGGAGCACTTGAAACAAATTTGAGTTTTTAGTATGGCCTCTGATTTCTGTGTTTCGCTGAGTTTTGTGCGACACTAATCATTGTGAATAAGCTAATCGAATGCATCGATCGACGTTAAATGCATAAATATTGTGGACCGTCCATGAAACCGGTTAGTTCCTGTTGTCGCTTCTTATAGCGGCTATAAACGGTCGTTCCCTCACCGGCCTCGCGCTTTCTCTCTGTTAAGCCAGCTCGTCAGGTTCCGGAGAAACCACAAAGCGTAAACGCCTCTGTGCTGACGATGTCTGAACACTTGAAATTACAACTCCTTACACAAGGTTAGCAAACACAAGTGTTTTTAAAGTTAAATAAACCTCTCCTTACAGAAAACTTCACCATATCCGCAATTACACCAGGTTTTTCAGTTTAGTCTGCGATGTATCCTTCTGTACAGTTTTAGTTTTAGACACTCATGAAGACATTTATTTGCTGTCTTTTTCTGAGTATAGGAGTGTTGTTCCTCGGTGTTTACTTGATGACTACTTCTTTGTAGTTACTGAGTGATTTTTGTTCTAATTGTGCTGTAATAAAGGTATTTTAGTAAAAAAAAAAAAAATAAATAAAAAAAAACCATTTGTGAGACAGCGACAGTAAGAAGGTCCCACCCACCTGCACAGCACTGTACTGTACTGTACTGTACTGTACTGACTGCTCTTCCCCCTCCCCCCTTTTACACTGGGCGCCATTTTGCCGCGCTGCGTTTCTGTGCGCGAGAGAGTTGTGATTGGGCTCCGCGCGCCGCCATTGGAGCCAATCAGCGGTGATAACAGCGGGAAGACGGTGAGTGCGCGCGGCGCTGAGAGGGGATGGGACGCGGTAACAGATGGCGATTGGTGTGCGTCTGACCAACCAAAAGACTAAAATCATTATAAACAGGAATTTAACGGGTATGATCCGTGTGTGTATTAACCCGGACGGAATAATTTTCGCAGATGAATTGCCCGAGATAGCCGAGAAGCTAACCCGCTATAAAGAGGCCTAGCTAGCTTGGCTAACAACCCTAGTGGGTTCTTTGTGTTGTTGGCAAAAAAAATAAATACTTGGGATTTAGCTGCCAGAGCAGAGTGTGCCACTTTCGTGTGTGGATGAAATATATTAATTCTATCATGTTGTTGTAAAATCATATAAAATGTATTTCTTGGTCTGAGTGACGTATAACTAGCGTTTAAACCATAATTTCGCTATAACGTTACATTTCAGTTACTAACTCAGAAACGGGCCGTATCCTAAATGCTCACTATTTGACATTATAGGGCACTAAGTAGACCGTATTCGATTGAGATTTCTTTGTAGAGCAGTTGTGGAGCAGTTTGGGATTCAACCCGTGACTCTTCAGGCGAAGATTAAATAACCGAATCACGTAAATAAGTATATAATTAATTTTGTTTTAAATCATGATGTTATTCACGGGGGGTAGAGCATCAATAGCAATGCTGTAAGGCTTGTAAGCGAACTCGGGTGTATAGCAGGATATACATTTCTGAATAAACGTTCCTCGTGCCATGAAAAGTTTATTTATATCCGTGTTGTGGCTCCTTGTTTTGCTTGAACTAAAATGTCCAGGCCTGATTAATTTAGTGTTTGAGACCTTTCAGTGTCTGTTTCTCAGTTAAACTTTCCCAAATGCAGACTGATTGCAAATGATCTTAACAGTGATTATCTCTTATTGATTGCTTTTATAATTTCAATACTGACGTAAAGCCACAAATGTCTGATGTATTTTCAGCGTCAGGTAGCATATGCCCTGAATCGGACCCCTTTCAGCATAGTGAAGGACCTAGAGAAAATCCAGGGTATTTAGTGAGTGTCCGAATGATTTATGCACACAGAAATTCCATGGATCAAGAAAGAAAGCAAAAGCTTAAATGCTTGACTAGAATATGGATTTACGTCAGCTTTTGTGTACTTCCGAAAATAACATTAGACGTAATCCTTATCTCCATACTCGTACATATTTGCTCTGTTTTTGTTCACACAGTGTTGTGTTGAGCTTGGGTTCGGAATAGACTCTGAAGATGGAGCAGTTCACTGACACCACGAGCGGCGGAGAGCAGATCGTGGTGCAGGCGTCTGGTGGAGCGGTGCAGCAGCAGGTACGAGATCTGCCTCTGAATAGATGGGATGTGGTACTACTGATGTCTGCTTAGTGCGGACCTGTGTGTGTGTGTGTGTGTGTGAGAGAGAGAGAGAGAGAGAGAGAGAATGGTATGTATAACCGCATGGCTGCGTTCTCTGTGGTCCAGAGCACAGTGACTACAGTGCAGCTGCAGACCGACGGCCAGGTGGATGCAGGTGCCGCCCAGCAGGTGCAGACTCTCCAGGTAGTGGTATTCTCTTTCCGGCTCATCGGCTGTCTGCATGTCAGCAGCTACGGGTACGGCACGTTTCCCCAAAGCTGCCCAGGGATGATCATCCACATGTTACGTCTGTGCAATCCCTTAATGGAGCTAGACTGCGTGTGCAGCCATGTCTCGTTCGTCCATGTCATGCATTTAATATAAAATTTCTATGGTGTATGTCAATGTTAAAAACCCGTACGTGAACACGCAGTCATTAAAATAGCGATGTTACTCTGCATGATCATATCATTAAATACAGTCATTAAAAATTAATGATCCTTACCACAGCACAAATATCATTTCTTCAGTTTTCTCCAGCGCATGCATTCGATGTTGAGTGTAAGAATGTGTGTGTGTGTGTGTGTGTGTGTGTGTGTGTGTGTGTGTGTGTTCAGTGTTGTATTCTGTGTTGGCGTTTGTTTCGCCAGAACCCTGTTTACGTGCCACATGATGTGATCTTGATCTGAACGTGAGAGCACTGCGAGACACCAAAAAAAAAAAGCCTTCATTGCGCTTGCTTTTCTCTTCTAAGGTACAAGGGCAGCCTTTAATGGTGCAGGTCAGCGGGGGTCAGCTCATCACCCCTTCCGGGCAGCCCATAATGGTACAGGCCGTGCCGGGAGGACAGGCGCAGACGATCATGCAGCTACCGGTGACGAGCTCGCAGGGTCTTCAGCAGGTGAGCAGGAGTGTGTGTTTTATTATCAAAGAGGTTATAATAATAATTATCGTAATGGCAACAACAGTAATAATAATAATGTCTGACTTGATTCAGATTGAATGTGGTATCAAAGAAAGAATTGCAGGGTTTTTGGAAATTCTTAATTGTATGTTGATGTGATATTAACAGGATATTAAATTGTTAGTTAATAAAACTTATGGGATTTAATCATGTAGTTAAACTGTTTGTGTCTGTTAAGGTGAAAATTGTAGACACCTTAACTTTCAGTCCTAGCATACTGAGTTTGACTTGTGTCTCTGATAGATCCAGCTCGTGCAGCCGGGACAGATTCAGCTCTCAGGAGGTCAAACGCTACAGGTACAGACTGCGCAGGGTCAGACGCAGCAGATCATCATCCAGCAACCGCAGACTGCAGTGACTGCAGGACAAAACCAGGTCTCAACACACACGTGCACGGAAAAAGACATATAGGCTGCTGAAGGTCTTCAGAAGTATTATAATATAGGAGAGAACTGCAGCAGGAAGACAGCCATAACTGATGCATGATATTACAGTTTATGAGTGCAGTAGTTTAGGATAATGTACTGTATAGGCTACATAGCATACTGTATAACACTATATTGATAATGTACTGTACTTATAGAGTGCAACATACAGGCTCCTGTGTAAAAGAGTGTGTGTGTGTGTGTGTGTGTGTGTGTGTCAGCCTCAGCAGATCACAGTGCAGGGTCAGCAGGCTCAGACGGCAGAAGGTCAGACCATCCTGTACCAGCCGGTCAATGCTGATGGAACCATCCTCCAGCAGGGTAACACAACCAAACCACAGGTCTACGCACTACGGGTTTCGGTTAGGAAAGAAGTTGTCGTCACGTGAAATGAGATATACAAATTTGGGATTGATGAAGCCAGACGTTGTCATAACAATGTTCTTATTTATATATTCTTATCTCTACAAAGCTCATGCACCAGCACTCTAGTGCACACTGTGATGTTACAGAAAGTGTCAGCTCAGAGTGAGTCTTCAGCCTCTCTCTTCTCTGCGTGTGTGCTCTGTTCAGGTATGATCACGATTCCAGCCTCCAGTTTAGCAGGAGGTCAGATCATCCAGGCGGGTTCAAACACGAGCGGCACCGGGGGTCAGGGCACCGTGACCGTCGCCGTTCCTGTCACGGGAAACGTGGTCAATGCTGGTGGAATGGTCATGGTGGGTCACTCATTCGTGGGCCGAGATTTATCGAGCGTTATAATTACGTGTGATGTTCTTTCACATATAATTCGCCAATTTGTTAAATCTGCGTGTTTATCAGATGGTCCAAAGCGGCAGCTCTGTTCCGACCATGCAGCGGATCCCCCTTCCCGGAGCAGAGATGCTGGAGGAGGAGCCACTCTACGTCAACGCTAAGCAGTACCACCGCATCCTGAAGAGACGCCAGGCCCGCGCCAAGCTGGAGGCCGAGGGCAAGATCCCCAAAGAGAGGAGGGTCAGTTAAACACGCTTAATGGATGTATTATATATTTTTTTGTTCTGGGTGTTTTTTGTCTCCAGCTCAGCCCCGTTCCTTTTCTTAAACAACACCGCCATCTTTAAGGTGGCGACAGATTTGGACAACATCCTAAGCCTGTGCTGAGTTAGTGATGGCGTGTACTGTGTGTTAACCAGTTCTGCGCTTGTTTTATTGTCTTAGAAATACCTGCACGAGTCTCGTCATCGGCACGCCATGGCACGGAAGCGTGGTGACGGCGGACGCTTCTTTTCAGTGAAGGAGAAGGAGGAGATGGGCATGCAGGTGAGCGGGAGGCTCCAGATAAATCCCAACATTGATTGGACTGCCATCTCAGCCCCGCCCCTGGGATAACGTTCGCATGCTTTTAAGCGATACGTGCTCCATTTTCCAAGCTAAAGAGACTGCGTGTGTGTATGTGTGTATGGACATGTTTGTGTGTGTTATGCTTTCAGGCTTCCTCACATGCTTGCATATTTTATTATTGCTGGGAATTTTATGGCTCGAAGCTGGTACTATACAACAATACAAATTGCCCTGAAACGCGAAAGCCAGGGAATATATTTTTTAAAAAGTGGAATGTTTGGTAATCATTTGCATGATTAAATTAACATTCATGTAATGAACATATAGTAAATACGTTCAGCACTTTATCCTTATAGTCCCAACCAAACTCATCTGCCTGTATACACTGCCCCTGGGTTAGTGCTCTAGCTGATAGAAAGTAGTAATTACACTGGATTTTAATCTGACTTCACTTAATCTCAGTGAAGTCAGTATTATAGTTCAGTCCTTCCCCATCGTCTCCTATTATTCAGGATAAACCGGCCGATTCTGAGCTTCATCATTCTTCAGGACTCATCATTTGCAGGACCTGAAGTGTTGTTTTCAGTGTTGTTATTTTCATCTGTGCTGTTTGCATGGCTTGTCTGTAGCTATAGCTGTATCTCTGCTGCTTTCGGTGTTCTGTCATCACTTAATTGTCTGTCATGAGTTATTTACATGTTTCAAATGTTTAGAAAGTATTTTATGCGGAACCTAGCTTGTTTTAATCTGCTGTATAAAAGAAGCTGTTTGTCGTGTTCATATTCCTGCTGTTTTCAAATAAACACCCGTATTTTGAGTTTTTGTTTTTTTTCTTGCTATTAATATCTGAATGATTTTTTTTCTGACTTGTGTAAAATAGCAATTATCATTTCACTGTCAAATATTTCGGACGTTCTGATATGTGCCTTTAATGACATTTATTAAAAAGTGATATTAATAGAGCAATCCAGATGCATGTGCAAAGTGTGTTTATCATCAGTCAGGGGAATATGTGTATGTAATAAAATAGATAAAACGTCCCACTGTAATTGATTGTAATTTCTTTCATCGCTGCTCCTCTTCCTCTCTCTGTCCGGCAGGTGGAGTCAGAGCAGGCCCCAGTCGGAGAGGAAGCTGTGACTCAGATGATCAGCGTTTCATAACCCTTCATAATGCTTTATATGGTGTTCACTGCAGTGTAAAGCTAGAAAAATGGATATGGATCTCAGCCGGTGCTTTGTACAGATTTCTACACCGGCTCCGGTGACTGGTGCTTATTGCGCGAGAATACTGATTTAGGATCAGCTTTTTTTTTTTTTGCCATACATAATGCCAATATAAAGGTACAGAGAACTGACCCCAGATCAGTGCACTGCAGAACTGAATTTCTCTGAAATTGAACCTGTGCGGTTCTCATCACCTTGTATGACGTGTAAGGGTGACTCACGAGGTCGCTCCTGTGTGCTGTGTTTTATATGGGATCTGATTGGCTTCTAAGCACGAGTTTTAATATCTTCACTTGAATGTTCGTTGTTTCGAGACAAAGGCGGATCAAAGAAGCTTATTGAAATACATCTGACATGTTTATTGTGGACAGACCGAGTTATATTTCCTCTTGCGAATTGTGAAAATGTTAAATATTTTGCTGACTATGCACTTCCACATTCATCTCCAGAACGTACCAAGTACTTCGGGGTCTCCAAGGCCATTTCATGTGAACTTCACAGCACAGATATCCGTTTGATAAATAAAAAGCTGATGTGTTTGGAAATGCAAGCATTGTGAATGCATATGGGTGTGTTTAGCAGATCAGACCTTTTGGACAGGAAACTCCAGAACTATTGGCACCCTACAGGAGAAGTTGTTTGGTAAGCGTTAATAGTGATTTCCCTCAATAGCTGCCTTCTTGTTTTTGATACTTTCTCTCTCTTTTAAGCACCTAGTTTTGTGGAAATCAGTGCTTGTTTGACTGTGAGGGTGCCCTACACAGTATCACTTTAATATTTTTCTTGAGGTTAAATAATATAACGTTTTATCGCTTCCTGAAGCAAACATAATATCTGCTGTAGATTGTTGATTGCACTTACTCGTGAGTTCTCTCCGGATTGTCAAACTGTTTGACCATCGACTTTTGCTACTTTTTAAAGAAACCGACCAGAAATCTTGCCCCATACAAAGAGAAGTTTCTACATGGGTGTGGCTATGTCTAATTCCAAATCTAACTTGTGTGTTTCTTTGCCAGGCAACTACCCAACATCCCAAAGGAAACTGTGATTAAATATAGATGTCTGATAGTCATTTCCAAATGCCACACATGTAGACCATACCCCTAACAGAGAGAGAGAGAGAGGGTCTAAATGGGATCATGTACTCCATTCCACTGTCTGAACTACAGGCTTGGAAAGGTGAGTTTTATTTACTAGGGTTGTGTGTGACAAAAATTGCAAAAAGTGTCTACAATTTCCTGCATGATGTACCCTCTTCCCGCCACTAGAGGGTGGTGTTCAGAAGTGCCAAACAAGTTATACATGATCATACTCATTCTCTTCAGCAGTCTGGAGAACACCAGGTCCCTCAAATGAGCCTTGATATTGATGTTATTCCTTTTTGTTCTTATCTTCAACCCTCGCTCATTGTCAGAGTGTCAAAACTGGCCCCAGATCAGCAGAAAAATGCAGTCATCCACCAGCAGCCACCCACTGGACCCGCTCTCCCAGCTCAATAGCCACACATTAGCATAAAAATGGTGTGCTACGAATAATCAGGCCTGGAATAGTGCAGAATAATTTGTACTGTTTTTCAAACAAGACGTGCTTCATTTAGTTCAATAGCTGGGATAAAATGCAGCACGTGGCCCAATTTGAATTTCAGACAAGAGAGATGGATGGATGAGCCTTGGCTCTTGTTTCATAACGCATACAGATTAAAGGTTACAAAAAAAGAATCTTGGTACAAAAACACCTGTGTAGTTACACAACTGTAGTGTGTAGTGAAAGTACTCCAGTACCCAGGAGTTCAAACAGATGTAAATACAGGTCTTATATGGTAAGACAACATTTCCATCACATTATGAGCGTGTTTCTTTGTTTGTTTGTTTTTTAAATCCTTTTCAGTGGAGATGCCATAAGTTTCCAGTACCTGTAAACATTATTTAGAAGATTAGATGGTGGTAAATGGGGCTTTCACACTCATCGCACCATATTTGTTCAGATCATTTAGCCTGTTTTACCATATGTTTTCTCACTTAAATTCTCAGTAGTTACATTATAGTTTCCTGTATCGTTTATGTGTAATTACACAGGTATTAAAAACATTTAATGTAAAGTTTTCAAATGATTTCACCACCACAATACACAATATCAATTATTATAAAGATGTTCATTGCTAATAGCTGTAGCCCATTTGGACACCAGCCTACTGCATTGCATTGTGGGATTAGATGACATTTTCAGATGATCATGACCGTTTCCTGTCCTCATGCTGATTGGATAAAACTCTGACACCAGTCTTATCTGGTTATTTCTTGTAAAAAAAAAAAAAAAAAAAAATCAAAAACCAAACCAGAGCGAATCCATAGAGTCCCGTCACTATCACGCCACATCTGGTGACCGTGTCTCTGCTCTGGGGGCTCCTGTTAAGATCAAAATGGTCCGGGAGGGAGTTTCTCATTCACGCGTGAGTCGCACGCTAATGCTCGTGCAGCACTTGGAGACGCTATGATAGACAGGGAGGATGAAGATGTCCAGAAGGCTGCTCCATAGAATCTCCAACCAGCCGGTGTTCATAAAGATTACCTTTACACACGGAGTGAGAAGCCTGAAGGGCAAGAGAGGAACGCTCAAGTCATTCTAAGATTGCAGCATCTCTATCAAATCTCTTAACGCACCTCATTTAATACAAGGTGAATAGTAATCACAATGAGGACATTGACTAGCCCCCTCCTCCCACTAAGCTAGCACCTTGTGGCTCATGTTTTAGGGGAAAACAGGTAGAGTTAAGTAACTTTGCTTTAACTGTGAGTGGGTGGAGCTAATTTTGGGCCAGAAAGTTCCAAACTACTTAAGTATTACAAACTGTACCTCTAATTAATTTTTTTTTTAACATCTGGAGTTATTCCTCTGATTTATGAGAATGTTTATGTACAAATGGTCAGCCAAAATAACTTCAGCACAAAAGGAAAGTGGCACCATGTGGAACAGGTTTAGAGGTAAATCAAATTTTTGGCCAAATTGCTCCTTTAATTTGTGCAGGGGTTTCACGTGACCTGCTCATCAGTCTGAACAATGAAGTGACTCGTGTGAAGACGCCACACGTTCAGTTCGACTCTTCAACAGTGTAAACCAATGAAAAAATCAATCACGATGTTGATTTTAAATGAAATAAAGTGCTCGTACCAGATGTGAAGGCAGGTGAGGAACGCGAAGAGAACTCCGGCGATAATGGAGAACGGGACGGCAAGCACCGCCGTGATGATGCGATAGAACCAAACCCGGGACACCTCGAAGAGCGCGTTGCTCCAGAACCACACCCGGTCTCCACTGCGCACTGAGAGCGGCTCGGCTATCACGTCCTCGAAACTCACCTGAACACACACACACACACGGCTTAAGCGCCAGAACCGATATTTTAACGTTGCCTGCAGTTTCTGAGACCTTACAGTGTAATTATCGGTTATAAATAGAGAATAAAACACCACATCTTTCTGTTATAGGAAAATAATAAAGAGGGTGGTTACTGCTACCATCCCAACGTTTATTGTTTACCCATAACAGCATGTCCCGCAGTGTTTAATTCCTCTTCTACTGCAGCAATTTGCAAAGATTTTTGTTTGGACGTTTTTATTTTATTCGTTACAGAAAAACACGTTTATCCCTTCGTAGATGCATTCGGTGTTGTGGAACATCCGCAAAACAAGTTCCTGTTCTCACTTACGTTATAGCAGCTACAAACAGCCAGTCGATCACCAGCCGCTTTTTTCCCTCTCTCTTTTGAAGTGAATAAGAAACGGATTGCAGTTTGAAGGTTTTGTCGAGTTACTTCCTTGCTTATGTGGTTTCTGTGCCTGTACATGTCACAGTGACGTTTATAAATCAAACACAATCATGTCGGGAGAAGCCATCTGCTTCTGTATTACTGATGCAATCGCAGCACATGTTGTCTTTGATTTTGACCTTCAGTTTATTATGCTTAAATTTCTGAACCTTCATTGTGATATATTTGGGTCATTTTGGATCATTTTCGTATTAATTGTGTTAATCTGATGCAGATGAACATCAGCCTGCACTGACAAACCTACACTGAAAGTCCTTCAGCTTAATAGTGGAGTATTAGCACATGAACAACACACGCTGCGATCACATCACTTATAGCGAGCATTAATTAGGGGGCTTTGAGAATACTTCAATACCTAATGATGTGGAGCATATTTCAACAGTTTGAACTTGAGACAAAACAGCACAGGTTGATAAAAATGTACATGTATAATGTATGTGTCTGCTTTGCTTTTCGTCATATGGTGTTGTATATCAGGTTTTTCTACTCTAATAGCGGATCAACTTATCATAGGGGTAAAAAAAAGTCTGAGTATGGCACGCGCCATATGAGTAATAATTAAAACACTTGTTATAGGAAAATAATCAACGACAGGGTGGCGTGATGAAATGCAGATAACGATACCATCCACAATGTGATTTTTTTTTCTAATAATCAGTACGGGCTTAGCCAGAGAACCTGTTGATGCACATAGATATATTTTTACACAACTTATGAGTAAGAAAAAAAACCCAGGGGATTTCCTGCTCACACAGTACGAGACGAATCTCCATCAGTGTGCTGCTATAATTGTGCTGATGATCTGAGAACCATCCTGCTGCTTTATCCTCCATCTGTCTCAGACAAGCAGCTGTTAGCATTTACTTCAAGGCAAAATATCTCTTTACATTTTATTTAACGATCAAAGAGGAATCACGGACCTCTCGAGAGAAACACGTTTTTTTTTTAGCGTAGTGCAACAGGAGCACTCCTTCTCCGTGGTAGTACTGTACACTGGATTGCATGCTGGAAATATTTTCTATTGCTGGAAATAGTTTCTTGTGGAATTACAGTGTCAAAGAATGCACAGTGTTATGCATGTCGACTCTGGAGCATTTAATTCAGACGCTTTGCTCTGCTCTTGCAGCAGTTACTGTGTTGATGCAGCGATGGTCCAAGGCAGAATATAAGATGAAGCCAAGTCAAAACGAGCCATGTAAGTTTGGAGCGTCCTACACTGTTGAATTTCCATCACCGATAGATGGATTATTGCTACAGTGGGTGTGGGGTTGCTTCTTTTGGCATGCGTTGAAGAATACTACATGCCAAAGCTCTCCCAATTTACTTGATGTCATGTGAATCATTTTCTGACAAGAATTTCCTTATCATGTCAAGCATTCATCTTCAGACCCTGAGGGATTTCCGAGTGCGCGGAGTTGTCTCAAAGATTTCATCCGTTTTCAGGACTAATCACATAATCTGTCTGCCAGAATTAATCCCAAATTCACTTTTGGATTAAATCACGCTGTCAGTATGAGTGCTGTGTCTCAGCTCAGACGTGCTTTATCGCTAACGTGACCCTGTGACCCTATTCAGTTACCTTGAGGCATTCGTTCATCTGCCGCGGATCTCTCTCGTTGATCAGAGGCCTCGTGTCGCTCTGGGTCGAGACCATGTCCTCCTCTTCGTCCTCCTCTTCTTCCTCCATGACCGTCTCCAGCTGCGTCTTCCATGGCTGCTGTCCCTCGCTGTCCTCGCTGTCTCCGTCGTCCCCGAGGTCGATCTCTGTATCTACAGGGGCCGTACTCCGCATCATGGTGCCGGTCATTCACACCAAAAACTCCTTAACACAGCAAAACTCTGAGCAGTGTGTTGGCCGTGTCACTGCGGAGCCAGGGTTGAGGGACGGATATATTAGGAAAGTGAACGTGCTCGTACCAGAATTCCCCGTGGGAAGGTCTGTACCCCATGCTAGATGAGCTATAAATACTGCAGGATGGGCCGTCACTTGTTAAACACTCCTCTTGCAAGTAACCAGAGACGCTCATGGAGGGTCAGACCTGGCTTCCTCGCAATGAAAATCATTTTTTGCATGACTTGATGGATAGATAGATACTTAAAGAGGCAGCATGTGAAGTGTAGGGCCCACTGGTGCCCTTCTCCTCTTTTGAAACCCTTAACTTTCCTCCAAATGACCCCACCTTCTCTGTATACAATGTACCATATGAAGTGCTGTTAAAGGAAAAAGAGGCCAGCTCTTCTGTTTTAGAAGGGGCGGGGCTAATTTCTGGGTCAGAATAATGTAAACATGAGTCTGAAATGATTAAACTAAATTGATTTTCCACATGGAAATACTGCAAATTACAAATTTTCTCAGATTTCTAAAATACAAAATTAGGTTTCAAGTTGCATCTTTTTGTATTTTATACACTTTATAAAGTGTTTGTGAAGCTGTAGGAGGTGAAAGACGTGAACGTGATCCTTATATAGTCTGTCTCTTCTTTCCTTATCTGCTAAAATGTAAATTTAGCTCTAGCTCTTGCTGTAGAAGACTACAGTGTAGTAGTGCAGAGGGTTTGAGACGCAACTGAGATTCACGTCCGCTACGTACAGGCAGGGTTTTCGACAATGAAGTGATTTTGTCTACTGACCCCGAGTCAATGTATGACTTGCCTCGCTGAAGCTTCTCAGTAGAGGCTCGGCGGCTCCACCTTCGGTTTCTGCTGAACCTCAGTTCCATCGTTGTTTCCATCGAGCTGGGCGTTACAGCTTATTTTACACTTTTACGCTACTCATTTACACCACCAGACAAAACTTTGTATACAAGTGTGTATAAAAAGTCCTCAAATTTACTATTCTTTTGTTATATAAGAATAATAATGAAGACATTACAGCTATGACATAACGCATGTGGAATTTTGCAGTGACCAAGAAAATGTTGCGCCAACACATATTTGAAATTCTTATAAGGATTCACGATGAAGCTTTGCACATATATATAGACTTAGAAAGAAATGTACACATGGGCCGTAACTACACGATTTACAACTGTATTAGTAACAAATCTCAACCCTAAAACTTATCAACCTGTCTGTAAACAATGAAAAATTAAAAATGTCGAGTGAAAACTTTTGACTTTTTGGTAATGTAAGTGATTCAAACTGTCAGAGCTTTGATTTGATTGATTCGTGACTCATTCTGCAGATAATGGGTGTGTTAGGAATCAAATGTGTAGCTCCAAACAAAACATGAAGAGCAGATTTAATTTAGTCTTTCAAAGTCAGCGCTTGTTCTAGTGAGTAGCTCAAAAATGTCCGCTTGCGAACAGAATAGATTCTCCAGATTCACTTAGAGGAGTCGATTGAAAAGATTGAATGTTTTGCAAAAGAGACAAAAGAAAAGAGTGAGGAATGATAAACATGTTGAAACACAAATCAAATGTTTAACAATTCATTATTGAGGCTGCAAAGTGCGTTCAGCATTAACTCAGCTCGCGCTGATACTGTGACGCCGCTGGAATCCATTAGCCAGGTGATGAATGGCTTGGAGATTGTTGGTGACCTGTCAGTGTTTAATAATGGCATGATTATAATTCTGTAAATGAACGTTACAGAAAGACATTGCACACCGCAAACACAAAGACTTAACATCTATTCGTTATTATTCTTATGCATATTTTAAAACAGCGTAAAATGTATGATATTACCAAGTTATCCATGACGACGATCAACACTGTGAAATAAGGAATAAAAAAATGGGAGAGTATTTATTCCTCTTATACCACAGCAATTTTCTAATGATTACACTATATTTGGAAATTAAAGAACACCAATAATTATTTTATTGCAGTTTATAGCTACATTGTGAAGTCAGTTCCTGTTCACACTCACGTTATAGCAGCTATAAACAGCCCTTCCCTCACCAGCCTTCTCGTTTACCTCTGTTGTAGTCTGCGATAAAGCACAAAGCGTAAACTCCTCTGCCCTGAGGATGTTGGCAAACGTTCATCAATTTTAAACAACGCATTGTTTTTTTACGTATTAGAACGAGCGCCTTCATATCAACCTGTGATTGTGTCTGCAGTAATGTCATGCTGTTAAGGAAGATTAACACCATTTGACCAATCAAACTGCAGAATTCATAAAAGAAAGGAGCTGATTAAGTTCCTTTAGCTTGGATGAGATTTAGAGGCGTTTACATGCAGACACTCAGAATGTGATTTAAGCCGCTTTGTTTAACACGTGTACGTCCTCTCGTTCGTCTAACGTCTGAATTGTTTACTTGACAGAACGCATTAGTCATAACTACATGTCCGTGTGTGTGATCAGCACTAATGAAGTCAGCCATGACGTCTTTGAGAGAAACACAGAGGCGTTTGAATCCGCTACAGAAACAGAGGCCGTCGCGTCATGCAGCGACGGGATAATGTGGAAAGAATCCTCTTTGGGCTTTTAGGAAGATTTGTTCCATTCACACGTCATACACAAGTGTGTATTTATAGCCACACACTCGGATTAACTGAAGTGACATTAACATACAGAAATATTGTGATTTTTTTGTTTGTTTGTTTGTTTCTTACTCTTAAACATTTTGTCAACTACTGAATCAAGCATTAATGAATTATTAAATTGTCTTATTTATTTATGGGAGTAATGATTTCATCCATAGGTGCATAAATGTAATAAATTAAGTGTGGTGAATGTTAAATAAAACTCACAAACACACACACACACACACACACACACACACACACACACACACACACACACACACACACACACACACACA
>JAQQZR010000016.1:16710507-16749289 GCA_030068235.1 Notoglanidium macrostoma
ACTACACAGAAATACTACACAGGGACACTACATAAGGATGCTACATAAGGACACTACATCAGGACACTACACAGGGACACTACAAAGAAATACTACACAGGGACACTACATAAGGATGCTACATCAGGACACTACAAAAGAGCACTACATGAAGTAGCAATTAATGTTTCTGGACCTTTTTCCCTTTGGCCTCATGAGAACTCAAGCCAAATTCATGTTAGGTTGTGTTCGCCTGCTGGCCACCTTTTCAAGTCAGAGAGTTGGAATTCATTTCGTCAGGCCATGTCCTGCTGTGTCCAGCTTAATCCTGTGCAGAGAGAGAGACGTGCTGCGTCTGGCTCCCTGGAAACCACCACGAGATTCTTTCAATCGCTGCACATTTCAGTTCAAAAGCCTTTTCTATGAGAAGAGAAACAAGATGAAGAATGGCCTTTATTTTAGAACACAGTATCAAACAAACAGCACGCGATTGCCCTTTTCACTCGCACATTTCCTTTGGTGTTTTACCGTAATTCAAAACATATTAGACTTTTGGCTTTGTGCACTACACTGCACTTCTTCTCTGTAATAATGTCCAAATCCCTCACAGTGCTAATCCTGCTTGATTACGCTTATAACCACTAACCCTGTATTTTAATTGAATAAGTTCCTAAGGAACCATAAAATGGCATCTTACACTTACTTACACTAAAGTCATTGCTATTGTTTTTTCTTCCTCTGCTAATAAAGGAACACAAAGACAACATGTGGACATAACAGGATATGTTAACTAGAGTGTGTACATTCCAGTATGGAAGAAGAAACAAAACAGTGTTCTGTGCAGCACTGTACCGTAAGATCGAAACAATAGCTAACCTCATACAACCCATATTCACACAAATCCTCCTGAAGACAAAGTGTCCTGTGTCTTCCAGCTTTGCCATGATCTCTATGACAAGGACAGCACACAGAGAAGATACACGCTCTTTCAAAATCGGGACGAAAACTCATTTCGCTGCTCGGATTTCACAAGTCCAGTTTCACAGCTCAGAAGTACCTCAGTTATTTATATAGAATGAAAAATTGTTTAATATGACAAAAAGAAAAATTGCTTTGGAAAATCTCTACACCTTTTCCCTGATTTAAAAATGCTAGCATTATCACTAAGCTAACAATCAGCGTGCTAGTTAACTTCTAGCAAAATGGAACCTAATACAAATTTGGGTAATGAACCTCAAAACATATCATTAGTAGCATTTTGGCCACTAGCCAGCTGACTGTATTTTGTACTGTTTTGGCCATTTGCTAGAGAACTACTTTTTTTAACAGTAGCTTGCAAGCTGACTACATTTTGCTCAATTTGGCCACTAGCTAGCTAGCTACATTTTCATGATTTTGCCCATTAGTAAGCCGTCTACTTTTTGACCAGTTTGGCGATTAGCTGCCTAGCCAACTCCTGATTGCTCGGTCTGATCACTAGCTAGCTGACTACATTTTGACTAGTTTGGCCACTAGCTAGCTGAGTACTTTTTTCAACAGTACCTAGCAAGCCAACTGCTTTTTGCTCAGTTTGGCTGCTAGCTAGACGCCTATTTTTTTTTTTTTTGCCCATTAGATTGCTGACTACTTTTTGACCATTTAGGAGATTACCTACGTAGCCGACTCCTTATCTAGCTGACTATATTTTGACCAGTTTGGCCACTAGCTAGATGACTACTTTTTGTGCCTCATTTGGCCACTAGCAAGCTGACTCACTTTTGACCAGTTTGGCTACTAGGTGATTTTTGATTGCTTTGTCCATTAGTTAGCTGACTACTTTTTTGACCAGTTTGGTAATGAACTACCTAGCCAATCACTTTTTGCTTTGTTTGGCCACTAGCATGCTGACTAATTTTTGCAAATTATGACCTTTGGCTAACACACAGAACCACTTCATTTTATCTAGAACTGAATTTGCTTTTAGAGCTTTCTGTGATATGATCTTTGTCAAACTTAAAGCTTATCACGTTTTGTCATGTCATTTTCCTTCTTGATGCAACTCCCACTAGGAAGGTTGAAGCCTGTGGTACTTTGTGGTACGGATCTACCCACTCCACCGGCAGTAGGAGGAACACAGAGAGCCTGTTTTATTCCACTTCTGTGCCACAACTACAAGTATGAAGTTAAGAGCTCCCTTCTTTTCACATACCCACCCACGTTCTCATCAGTTCTGACATCTCACATATGACCAGAACTAGCATACACTCTTAGAAAACAAACAACAAAAGATCTATTTAGCAAGTTTAAGAGCTATTCAGTTTTTGCATTTCTTGTGGGTTCCTTTTAAAATAAGGTTCTTTTGAGGAAGCTAGGAATCCACGATTCCAGTTCACATCGCTGGCTCGAGAAATAATAAACCGCTCCTTCAAGACAGAAGTTTTAACCCAATTAAGGACTTGCGGCTGATTATCTAGCGGTACTTTAAGAGCATGACACCATGTAAAAGCTATTTTTAGTTTAGGTTTGAAAAATGGCTTAGTGTGATATCGTAAAGACTATTTTGGGATGTAATTGAGAATGCGCATAAAAGTTTTGCATGTATTGATTCCTCCTCCTTATGTTTATTGAGCAAAATACTCAGTCTTCAAAGCAACGGATGTTTCTATCTCTGATGGTATCAAATCCAAAGTCAGTTGATTGTTTATGCCATCCAAACTCCTGTGTTTGACTCCAGCTGCTATGACGTGCTGTTTTCAGAGGCGTCCCATTAAGGGGGATAACTACAGCTATCCGGTGGAGATTATATTTTGCCAAGTGTTTGTGTAGATAACGGTTTTGGGTGGGACTCAATGCTCCATGTAAACACCAGTTTAATACAGCAAAATCGGTTATGTCGAAATTCATTAGAAAAAAACGAGAATAATATAACATTTCCAAATGTATGAAGTGCAGTGGAGGTTGGCAAGGAACTTTAAAACACACTTACAGTAATAATATGCAAATTACTCAAAATAATAATGTTAACAATCTAACACCTAAAGTGAGTGTGGTTTAAAAAAAATCAGGTCATGATGTATGTCTGATAAAGAATATAGCTAAGTGCTTTAATGGAGTTAGTGTTTATTTTTGAATTTTTTTAAAGGTACCCAGGGACTTCCTGTACGTTCTGCCAGCAATACTGTACAAGACTGACAAAACACTGCCACCTAGTGCATGTTTACATTAATGCGGAATAGTCCAATTCGGCTCATTTGTTCCCCCAAGACGTAAAAAAAAACTGATTTCTTTAACAATGTGCTTTCTGTCATATCACACAAATCAATATTAAACGTGCATTAGTTAGAAACTGGGATCTAACAGCTGCAAGATGAACTTTGTAATCATTAGAACAATTTACTCCTTGGCTCCGCCTCCATCCAGGTCCATGCACATGAAGCCCCGCCTCCCAGAATCTACAGATTGCAGATTTGTCTTCAAATTATTAGTTACTAGTAATTGTTGTATTTTGTTGTGTTGTAAAAATTGTTGTATTTTCACATTATTTCCTGAAAGAAGAGCTTGGAAAATATGGACCAGAGCAAAATAAACCAGACAAACTGAGACACACTGAGGAAAAAAAATGGTTTGAATTTTATTTCAGTGATGGATCTTATTTTTTTTGTCATGAAATATACGCAATAATTTGTTGTTGCCTATTTTGGGTCCTGAAATGAATTATTATTATTTTTTTGTAATAATAAAAATGCAGTAAAAAAAAAAAAAAAAAAATTCACAAAAACATGAGACATTACCATATTAAAAAGTATAAAACAGCAATCCTAAAAAAAAAAAAAAAAAAAAAAAAAAAAAAAAAAAAAAAACAGTGATTTGCACTGATGCTCATAATTCATCCTTTTTCTTCTGAGAGTCTGATTTTGAGCTTTTTGTTTTAGGCTGTTTGCTTTCTGTCTTTTTGGACGATGCTTTTACTGTCTTCTTGGCAGCTGGCTTTTCCTTTTTGTCTGCTGTTTTGGTCTTCGTTTTTTCTGTTGCTTTTGTTTTCGTCTTTGCGGTTCCTGCTGGTTTGGTTTTCGGTGCCGTTTTAGCCTTGGCTTTTTTTGTAGCCGTGATTTTCGGTTGTTTGTCTTCGCTGTCGGTCTTTGTGTCTGCGCTCGTGTCTGTCTTTTCCTCTGCGGTTTTGCTCACTTGCTCTTCCGCAGGTGTTTTCGTCCCTTCTGTCGTGGCTGTTTTTCCTCCTTCGGGCATCACGCTGTCCTTCTCTGACGCCGTCTCTTCACTGCTGTCCTCCTCTGTTTTCTGAAACTCTGCATTCAGTGGGCTGGAGAGCATTTTTAACAGCTCCTCTGCCTGAATTCGCTCCTGAAGAACCCCCAAAAACAATACAGAGGGCAATGAATGCACGATATTTGAAATGATTAAAAAATGACTTTAAAGCATGTCCATCATTTATATTGCGTTGTATATCCACTGTAAGCAATATGTCCACAATATCACATTTTCATAATTAACGTAAAATAATTCAAACCAGCTTGATTTCTCTAATCCAGGGCTTCTCAAATTAAGTACTGTAATTATTTAAATTTGTACAATAACACTTGGGGTATTTACTGGTGCTGTTATTACTGTCCACATCCAGATTACATTTCTGTTAAAAACAAAAACCAACAATTTAAACATGGTTCGTTTTAAAACATAAACAGACAGTACTTAAACAATAAGCATTACCAGGAAAGAAAGACAGAAAGAAAGAAAAAAACAGATAGATAGACAGACAGAAAGATAGTTAGATAGGTAGACAAGACAGACAGACATACATATAGATAGACAGCGAGAGTCAGTAAGATAACTAAACAGATAGATAGACAGAAAGACAGATAGTAAGATAGGCAGTTAGGCAGACACACTGACAGAGACAGACAGATAAACAAAGCAATAGTAAGACAGACAGAGACAGAAAGATAAACAGACAGATATAGTAAGATATATAGACAGACAGATAGAATTAATCAACAAGCATTAACAGGAAGATCCCAAGTGTGTATGTTTCCATCACGTCTGTATAATAAGTGTAATAATGATAAGACACATGAGGATGAAGGTGTATGGGATATTTAGTGTTGTAGGTCAGTGACGCCTCATGGCTAAGCAGTGAGAGGAGAGATTAACTCCTGTGAACTGAGTCTTACCTTTTCGTTGTGTCGAGGATCCAGAGTGAACCACAGAGCCACCGCGCACCTCTGACCTTTCGTCACGGCTCTGACTCCATGAGGGTTCTCCTTACCGGCACCGAACGCCACGATGCGACCACACTGAGGTTTCACCACCGCCTACAGAGAGAGTGAGAGAGAGAGAGAGAGAGAGAGAGAGACACACAGAGAGAGAGAGAAAGAGAGAGACACACACACACACACACACACACACAGAGCGAGAGAGAGACACACACACAGAGAGACACAGAGAGAGAGAGAGAGAGAGAGAGAGAGAGAGACAGACAGAGGGGAGAAATGAGCATAGAGACAAAAGGACAAGAAAGAAACAGCAAGAGAAATGTTGGGGCAGAAAAAGAGAGAAGGATAGGGAGAGAGTTGATGGAGCAGGAAAAGAGAAATGGACAGAGAGAGACAGACGGACAAAGAGTAACAGATGCCAGCTCTTTGCATGTCTCATTAACACACCAGTGTGCTCTTGTGCTGTTCCTTAGGCTCCCATAATGCCGCTGTGCAGCTGTGGAAGTGTGGGCCGGGATTCCGAGGCCTGGAGCCGCTCTTCACTGTCCCAGTGGTGAGAAACGACACGATGCACCCCTCGTTCACGATGTCACAGGATAAAACTTGAGGCTAACAGCAACATTAATTTTGTTTAAATTCAGAAGTAATTGAAATAATAGATAATGTTTCAGTTCAGTTTTTAATCATTTCACAAGCTTTGCTTTGGATGAATCAAAAAATGTCCAGGCAGTTAAATAAGAGGGAATTTCCTTTCTTTCAGAATGGTTTTGTGAATAGTTTGAAATTCTCCAACACGGGCAAGTTCCTGGTGGCCGGCGTTGGACAGGAGCACAGGTACACATCGTGGATAAGATTATTTAAAACATCAGTTGATCGATTCAGAGAATGAACTGAGTCCAGGAAACACTGCAGCCCTGTTGATCAGCAGGGTGTACCAACATGACGCTGGCACATGGTGGCACTGTTGCTCTTTCAGATAAATTCAGGTTTATTTCTTGCAGCCTGAGTGCACACAAACAGAAACACATGATTTTGATTAAAAATGTGTAAAGATAGTGTAATTTATTTACAGATTGTTCAGTTCATGAATTAGTGGGAATTGGGACGTTTTAGAGTAGAAAAAAACTCCTTTGAACAAACTTCCAAATCGTAATTCCCATTCAGAGCATGAATTTCTCAGGAGCTTGGCCTTCTCAGTGTTTCAGGGTGGACAGCTGTAGGATTTACTACTACATAAATGGATATTATAGACTACATACTACATCTATTGGGGGGGGAAAAACTAATAACGTAGTAGGTCTTTCTTTTTTTTTTGGCATGTTTGATATTTCTAACATTTACACAGAAGCCTAAAATCTCAAGCTTAATGTAAACATCCATTATTACCAAACTTAACGGTTTAAGCTGGAGCAAAAATATAAAACCCTCAATTCTCAGTTGTGATGAACACTGCATCAGTCCTGTGAAGGTGTTTTTACCTGTTGTGTGTTGTGTTCTCTCCAGACTCGGACGATGGTGGAGGATAAAGGAGGCTAAGAATGGACTTTACATCATTCCACTCAAAAAACAGAATAAAGAGACGACGGCTGAGCAATAACACGATAACACTCGGAGGACTGGACTAGTTTTGTTGTTTTGTTTTGGATGTTTTTTTTGTCGTCATCTTTATTATTCTGTTATGTTCAATACATTATATTGTTCAGAAATCTAAAAATAAATTTACATTTACGTTCCCAGTGTTTGACTCATTATTACATATTTTTATACTTGTTGAATTCTGGATTCTGATTGGTCAGAAGCTGTCGATAAATTTACTGTAACAGCAGCTCTGACAGTAGTGAAGATTTATATGAATATGCTTTTTCTAATATGTTGGTTCTATAGGAACGGCTCATTCACAGGCGGATGTGACGGTTAACTGATTCTAAAATGTCTGTAATTATGATTTTTTTTATTTTGGTTTGTTTATTTAATGTTTATGGAAGGAGTCTCCAGTGTCAGCATGCTGTAGCAGCAAGTTTTCCATCATGGATGTCTTCAGGACAGTAGTTTACACTTTCTGGTTTGTCAGCATCATGATTCAGCATTTTGTCTCATTAATTTCAAAAGAGACTAATTAAGCGAATGACTGTTTAAAGCTGTATTACACCACTGCTGTTCGTTATTTTCCTATAACAGCGTTTTACCTGTGCATGTTACCATTTCACCTGTCCCAGTCTATAAATAAACCTTCTCTACCTTCAAATCATTAGTCATTAAAACTTCAAAAGTTCTGTTCAAAAGTTAAAAAAAAGAAAAGAAATATGACTCCATTTAACATTGCATGCTTATGAAAAATGTCCTTTTCCAGTTCATATTCTCTCAATCCTGTTACCTGAACACCCCTATAAAAGTTTTGGAATATTCCAAAAGTCAGAAGTTTAGTAAGAAGTTGCAACACGTCCTGAAGAAGTAAGTTCTCTCAGTCTTGTTCCTTATTTTCAGTGATATTTACTGATTTTACTACAACAGTTACTCAAATTTGTGATAGAAAATAAATTTAAAAAAATGAATTTTAGCATATCACTGGAATGCCTTAAATGTCCTCGTGACATTAGCATGAACGCTAGTGTGTACTAAAAAAAAAACCCCTCAACATTGATGCCTGTTTAAGAGCAAAATACTGCTATCAGCAGCAAATAAATCTTTTGAAAGGTGAGATAATGTTGCCTGAGATGGGTTAACACGTTATTTTGAAGGGTTAGGTTCAAGTCAATGGGCCTTATTTATCAATCTTTTAGTAAAAGATTCAGAAACGTTCATTTTGTATGTTCATTTGTTGTCAATTAACAGGCACGTGCACCGGACGGCTGATTTGCATACGGTGACGCCCACAGATTTACATAAAAGGCAAAGCTCACAGGGCTAAAATGGCGGCGTATACACAGAGAGAGACTTTCTTAGAGGGAGACTATTAAAAAAAAAATGTATAGATGTATACAGTATATACACACTGTACTGGATTTACTGTGTGTTTTTCATATTTATTATTTCCTTAGTTAACTAGATAAGACACTCTGGGTTTCATAGGACTGTTTCATGATATGGCCCAATGCTAGCCAAACACATGGAGCACAATAGTGTTGTCAGTTACTCTTGATTTCTTGAACCTGCAATGAAACCGACAAGTGTGTCATTAAAAAAAGTTTATTTACATATATTACAAGAATAGCACTGACGGATTCACCAAAGTTCACATTTAAACACATTCCTTTTTGTATTGTTATAGCTACTTTCAAATACTTTATTCAAATCTGACACACTAAAGATTTAGTCTTCAAGTTCAAACAGAAATACTGACTATAGGGATTTGTTCTTGCATCGCAACTAAACTAGCGCACGGAAAGAAAACATTTACACGTAAAGAACAACGCAAATCTGCTGAAGAGCTACTGAACCGAAACATGGCGGAACTCCGGCGATCGTCCTCCCAGAGCTCTGCTTCAAGTCAGGTTCACGGACGCAATCGTTTTCTGGAAACGGATCTAACAACTACCACGGTTTCATGTTTAAATCATGAATGGTGGTGTGTAAAAATAAATACACCCCCTGAAAAGTTGTTGATTTACTTTAGCGGTTCACGTGCAATATCTTAACCTCAGTGCTATCGATGAAATACACTGAACTAATCTAACAGCAAACACTGAGAATAATTATATATATATATATAGGTCTAGATCATTTTGCCATTATTTACCTAAATTCTGTAGACCTAAGAACATGATAGATTTTTAAGAACAACTTTTCAGGGTTGTACCTACAGCAAAAACGCTGGAAAGTGTGTCTTGGTGCTATCACTAAAGAAGAATATTGTTACCTGATAAGCTTCATTCAGTGAAGTTCAGATTTTATGATTTAATACTTTAATAACTGTTAATGTTCCTTAAACTCCAAAGTGCACTGTAAAGCATTCACTTCTCTAACACACTTCATACAACTGTATATTAAATACATTTTGTCGCACGCCCTTGTTGACCTCCCCTCACCAATTCCCGTTGTTCCGCTTGAGAAGGAACATCTTAACATCTTAAAATATGTAATGCATTTATTTTGGTCTTGACACAGCTAGCTAGTTAAACACACCAACAGGTTATAATTCTAGATCTGAAGTATTCAAGTAAAATTTGTGAATGTCCAGTTACACAAACTTTCTTGCTTATGCATAAGCAACTAACATGACTGATTTCGCGAAGTTACTTTTTAATTCTTAACCATAAATGAATGAATTTTGTTTCATAGTGGTGATTCATGTTAACACATTTGATCAGGGCAGAAGAAACGCAGATTTTTTTTGTTCGGTCATCATCAACGTTTCTTTACACAAGCCAAATCATTAGTGCACTAATCAGACCAAAGAGCTGATAAAATCTGTAGCTAGTTTCTGGTCCAGTGAGCCTTCTTCATCTAAATAATTGACATAAATGCATGCGATTGGACAAACTGCAATATTTTTATAAATTTTTTTTTTTTTTAAGTAATTGCTTCCTTGTGTTGAAACCCTTTGCTGGGTCCAAATGGTCCTCCAGTTGACCACGCCTGTTCGAGATGGATACCTAACATGACTGTAATACATATTTACAGAGCTCAATTTAAATACTATTTTTAAAATTCGAATGCTAAAAATATGCAAGGAATTCACCCAGCTGCTTTTTTTGCAGCCACCGACTGGTGAGGGCACGTCAACAACGTCGTGTTAAAGACTCTTCCGAACTGGACTCTTATAATTCTACACTTTATTTCCATGCTACAGCAAGTCCCAGCTTCAAACATTCAGACGTTAGTTGCCATTGAAGCTTTGTAACTTAAAAACATAACATCATGTGGCAACAAACCTACTTACTAGTTCACGTTGTTTCCACATAGTCACATTTACAGGATTTTTTTATTTTTTTTTTTATTCAATTTTTTTTATTATTGAACTCTTGGATAGTCAAGTATTTGTGTAATAGAATTTCAACTTGAGTGTCTGAAAGGGATGGCAGAAGCACCCTTGGTGGAAGAGGCATTGATAAAAGATTTATCCATGACATCACTGGAGATGGTGTAGTCGTGTGCAGTCGTGCGGTTCGTCCTTCACAATGACGACGTCGTTGAGTCCACTACCTCTCGTCCGTTGCACACGGTCGGGACGACGGTCGCGGCTGAGGCTATGGATGAAACATCAAACGTTTCACGGTCAGTTCTAGCGAGAGACATTTCACCTATTAACCTTTCACGCACAGAAACATGATGCAATCTCAGTGTAACCACACTGATCACTCTAGCATGTAAAGGTCTTTGACAATGTTTCCAGAAGACCGAATCCCACTCCGACCCAATCCACTGAAAGGAATTTGAGCAAATATAGACAGGATATTCAGTAGGTATACTATTAATCTTAATGACTCTTAAGCATACAGTCTATAACGTTGTATGATGTAGCTGATATTTTTTCTAACCGTAAAGGAACACGCCAGCAATTTTAAACCTCTTCCTTAATGAGATCATACAGTATATGCAGTGTATGTTTTTACCACAGACAAGGACTTTGACACTGTGCTGTGAAAATGATATGTAACTCGTTTAGAATCAAGGTCTGTACATGTTTAAAATATGCAAGAAATAAAAATATACAATAACGGTTAGATATTAGAAGGTAAGTTAAAATACACCTTTAAGAGTTTTCCTTTAACCCTGATAAGGATGAAGCAGGGATTTGACTACCATGTGAGTAGGTGGAGCTGGGGGCCGTCACGGCCGTGGAGAACCGGTTGTCCTTGGCTCTCAGCGTTGTCACGTTCTTCTGCGGCTGGAACAATATGATGTGGATCTTGGGGGCAAAGAGGCAGCCGAGGACCACCGAGCCGCTCAGACTCACCGAGATGCACATGGTGGTGGTCTGAACCTGTGCAGTACAAGTAAGCAAGGAAGATCGAGATCAGTCTTCTAGCGCTTCAAAAGAATTTACTGAATTATTTATTCACATTTCACCTAAGTGCCATACTTGGATCATTTTTATTCCATATTTATCAGCAATTTTCACAGTTATCTTCAGCAAAGAAGCTCATCTGAGTGGCGTGTGTCGTTCGCATTAAGCTCCCTGATCACTTGTTAAATGCGCACTTCTTTTCCCCTTTGCCTAAAACTCTTTATTTTAAATACCATTATTAGCATATTAAAAATCAGACTAAATATTAAAAAGTCAATTACCGATAGAAAATGCAAAGAATTGTTCATTTGTATTCATCAGTGCCTCATTATAGAATAAACAACGTCAATTTATTAGTTTTTTTATGACCTCCTACCCAGTCGTCTCTAGATGTTGTTATGATCAACCTTTTATTACACCTCTAACTGCTTTATGGCCTGTTTAAATAGCTTCATAAGTGAAGATTGTTAAATCACAGTGACAAAGGATCGAGTCAGCATGCCTGTAGACACCAGACGCAGAACGTTCCTATTTGATCTCACCATTAAGTCTGTAAGTTATTATTTTTTTTTTTCAGTGATGCCGTCAGTGATAAGTGCCTTGTTTAAGGGAGCAGACTTTGAAACTGTCTTCTTAGTTCTGCCATTTTAGCAAGCAGGCCCTGTCTTAAGCTGCTAAAGCCTTGGAGGATGCCTTCATTCATCTGTCAGTTTTACATTTCCTCTGCTGTGCTCTCATAACATGTTATAACATGTTCTCCGTGTCACATTATCCAGCGAAGATCCTCTGATGATAGACCTGCAGCATGACTACAGAAAAGTGCGATGTTCCGTTTGTCATCAATCGGCAGTGCACAAAACGGCTTTGCATAAACACAAGCATTCTTCAAAGCGAGTTGCGGTAATAATGGACATTTTTTTTCTTTTCATCAGCATTAGGTTTCACCATCGCCACCACGACATTTGTAGGCGTACTTTTGAGTTTCATGTCATCCTACAGCGTCCTCCTGTTGGTGGCTTTCAGAAATCTCACACTCTAAGATTTTAATCAAAATTTCCAGCAGTGCCATAAATTCAGACGTTTTTTTGTGGCTGTCTTTGGTCTCAGTGGTACTAAGTGGTACCAATCTCAACTCACAAGCAAAGAATTCTTTTACGACATGCAGTTTTTTATCTGCAAAAATCACACAATGTAAACTCGGTATGATGCGCAGGTGTACCAACCCAGCAGATGTCTCCCGCAGTAACGTCTCGCTCATTTCAGCTTAAATTCTCATCGAGTTAAAATACGTCTCGTAGCACAGGCTCAGAATTACATTTGTGTACCGGCACTTTTTTGTCTTCTTTTTTGTCTGAGAATTTTTATTCCTTCCACACTGTTACTGTGAACTCGACAGATACCAGCGTGTGACGAGCAGAGCTCATTTGGGATCGCCCCCTGCGCTTCTCTGCAGTAAGCCGTAAAATGTTGGACAAAATACCAAAGCAAGGCTTGACAGGAGCCAAACCGCTGTGGGAAGGAAAAGGGAGAGTGAGGAAAATACGAATCTCTTTGTTGCGCTGACAATCGCTGCACTTTGCTCCTGTCTGCGAGGCCGAGGGTGCCGCGCTGAATCCCATCGCCGCAAGCCTCCCTTTTATGCAAGAATATATTAAAACTAATTCTTTTCCAAACTGTTTTCATACTGAGACGGAGCTCCTCATTAGTTATGATTCTACATTTTAAACATGGCCAAAGGCTTTATGAATACATTTTTAGATGTTGTAAACATCTGCTAGACCACAGATCGCTAGGTCTAGAACCTAGCACAGGAATTACGAAACTTTGAAAAACAGGTTTTTAGATAAAGGTCATGCTCACTACAAAAGTTTAAAGTAACGTTTTGTACTAAAATAAACGTTTAACAACAAGCGGAGAGCATCTGGTGTGATTAGGATGCCTGCATAATGCCAACTGTAGCCTAGAAACTTTTACTGATTATGAGCATCATTAGCATATTTATTGGAAAGTAACCCTTGTACAAGGAGACTCTGCACAGAACCTGCTGTAACACTGGCTCCTTGTTGGGGTAAAAATAACAGACTGTCAAAATTTTACGAGATTTTTGCGGAATCAGTTTTTGGTAAGTAAAATGTTGAAAGTGTAATTAAATGCACCTTGATATTCAGCAATACTTCTCGTTTAAATTAGCTAGTATAGCTGAGCTGTTATTAAAATTATGTAGCTTTTTTTAATCAAAATAATGTAGCTTTTCCAGTAATAAATAGCATTTTTCCACCAAATAGCAGTGTAGCCTGTCAAAACGAGCTAGCGGGACCAAAAGTGTTGGTGTGAGCCCTCTTTGTATCTGTTGCATTTCTGATTGTACTTTTACAGTTATAATAAGTAATATTAGCTGGTATGTTTTGGCATACCCTGTAACTTTATTTTGTGCAGTTCATTGGCTGCACGGTGAAATGAAAACCTCACGGTCGATTTCCCATAGTGTGACAAAGTAGCTTCAGTGTAGTTAGCTGTTTTTTCTTAGTAGCATCCCCAACACTGCTTACAGAATATATACATACAGTGTAGTTTTAATCTTTTGATCCAATAATGGTCGGAAACAACAAATGACTGCTGATGAAATAAAACTGTTCACAAGATGAATGTAATGCCCCGCAGTTCGATTTGATATTATTTTTTCAGAAAACATGACCTCAATCATGAATTGAGTTACATTTGTCATGAAGCTTTTAGGAAATTGTGGCGACCTACATTTTTTGTGTTACGTTGCTTATTAAGTACTGTTTTATGTAACATTTCACTGTTTGTACTGTTACTTTTTTCCTGTTGTCATCACCTCAAACGTATCCAGGGATTCCTTGCAATTATTTCCCCAATCCAGTCTCGGCTTTCTGACAGCTGTTTCCTTCGGCAGGCCTGGCATTGCTGCTCACGCAGGCATGGGCCGTTCTTGATGACTGTGTTTACCGTAGAGCTAACTGAGTGACATCTCGCACCACACAGCGAAACGAGTCCACTGATAAAGTGCGACAGGCTGCCCACAGTCTCCCGGAGGGATTCGTAACACACTCGAGTGTTACATGCTCACGCCTCTGTGAGTCGTGTGTTTGCATTGGTTGATTTTCTTAATTTATCTGCTTAAGCAGCCAGAGTAAAAAAAACATCAGCCACTTAATGCCCCGTCCGTTGTGGTATGTGAGAGCTGTATGTAAAATAAATTGATGCTTTTATGGGTAGTGCATAAATATTTCAAAAAAGCATCAGCACATCAAAACAGCATTACCCATCCTTTAGAAGATACGCATTTTGCTACTTGAACAAACAAGTGTTATTTTGTGGTTTATGGGAAAATATGACCGAAGGATCAACCACTCACCATGTAGTTAATGGTGGAGTAAATGATTTGTGAATTACTACAGGGCCAAGGGCGGCACAGCGTTACAGCGGGGAGCATTGCTGTCTCACAGCTCCAGGGTCCCTGGTTTAATTATGAGCTTGGGTTATTGTATGTGCGGTACCTTGAATGTGAGTTTACTCCAGCTCCTTAAACTTCCCAAATATATGCCAGTTGGTGGATTGGCTATGATCATTTACTAAGTGTAAGTGAGAATGTTTGTGTATGAGTGTATGTGTGTGTGCTCTGTGATGGACTGGTGTCCCATCCAAGGTTTACTCCCGACTCGAGACCATTGATCCTGGGACAGGATCCGGATCCATCACGATTCTGACTTCGATAAAATTATCGAAGTTGAATGAATATAGTGTTCAAAATCTTCAGTCCGTTACCCAGAACATTCTTCATTTTCATCAGCTCTAAAAAGCTAATGCAAGTCTTATTCAATAGCAATGGAAAACTGTCAAGCCTTCCCCTTCATGCCCAACTGACCCTACATTCACTGTTAAAACTGTACAAATTACAGTTTTGTTGTGGAATATCACCAAAAGCACTGTAGCTCTTTGAAATTACTTGACTGTTTAGATTTAAGGGGTGACAATAAATAGTCTGTCTTAGGAGAGTACATAATTTCTTGCTGTATGAACATCAATTAATTATAAGGTAAATTGTCCAAACAGTAAAAACTGACTTAAGTGTTAAGAATGTATTATTAAATCTTGGACTGGTTGCACATAATAAATGTTGAAATAAGAACTGTTCATGACTGTGCACTCAGACTCGGGTACTTTTGGATTAAAGAGGCATAATCTTCACTCACCCTGTAGTCACTTGCGGTGACATAGAAGATGGGCTGAAAGGCCAGCCAGATAATGCAGGTAGTGTACATGGTGAACCCAATGAACTTGGCTTCGTTGAAGTTCTCAGGGCACTTCCTGGTCTTGAAGGCATAGAACGTGCACAGGACAATGAGGATGCAGTTGTAGGTGAGTGACACCAGCATGCTGGAATCCAGACTGTTGCACTTCAGGATCACCACATCACGCCTCTCGGGACTCACTTCCTTCCTGACACCTGGTGCCTCAACCAGGAGCCACACCAATGCCACCATCAGCTGGGCAGAGATCAGCACACCACAGATTGCCACTTGTGATGCAGGGCTGATGAAGCGAGGCCGCTGGGCGCCGTCTCGCACTCCACCAAAGATCCGTGCAATCCTGTTGGTCTTGGTGAGCAGGGCGGAGTAGCACACGGCGAACGAGGTGCCGAGACCGAGACGTCGCAGGGCACAGACAACTGCGGATGGTTTGGCGATGTAGATGAAGGTCATGGCATAGCACAAGAGAACCCCCAGTAGGAGGATGTACGACAGCTCACGGCCACTAGCCTTCACCACTGGAGTGTCATTGTTGCGTAGAAAAACTCCAGCCACAGCCAGGGTACACATCATTCCCAGGCAGGCGATGGTCACCGGTCCCACAGCCCAGGCATCTGACCAGTGGATGTATTCTTCTGGAAGCTGGTAGCAGCCAGTCAGGTTGGCCAAAGGCCATTCTCCAAAGCCACAGTTCTCGCAGGTGAACTCGTCAAGAAGGTACTGATGAGCTTGGCATGGGATGCAGATCCAGCAGCAAACGTCCCCGGGTTGCATGCTCTTGGCCTCGTTTGGTTGGCAGGGGTCACTGCACTGGGAGGTGGGCACTGCTCCTCCGGCCCAGTGTAAAATGCTGGTGTTAAGAACCAGACTTTGGGCCCAGTACCCCGCCTTCCTGTAGACATACCTTCCATGCTCTTGCTGATAGTGGAAGATGTTGTAGCGGCCCAAGCTGTCACCCAGAGAGGTGAAGCGCACCACATTCTCTGTGTCAGCCGGTCTAAATGGAGCTAGAAATGAATGGTAGAAAGAAAACAAAATAAAGAGCAGTGAAATTTAGTAAAAAGACCATATTGAATAAAAATGATTTCATTTAGAGAACACATCCTTCATTAGAACATTTATTAGACAGAAAATGATCTCGTCCTGCCTTCAGCAAAGTTTTTGAAAAATGCTAAAGCTTTGAGCTAAGGATGCTAATTATCACCACCTGCTGGCCAAAACACTTTAATGTGCATATTTAATGCTGTGAAAAATAGCTTCAGATATAGTCTTCAAAAGCCTTGGTTAACACCCTGATCAATTAAATTAGCTTTTAAAAATTTAATTTTAGCTAAAAAAACTAGATTGGAATGAACATAGCATCTCCACTGATCTTGGAGAGATGAAATGCCATCGGTGGGCTTATTTGCTGAAAATATGAAAAAATTAAATATTTAAACGCTAATTGTGGCTGAATCAACATTTTCTTCTTTCAGGCTCTAACAGATTTAAAGTCCTCTCTATGCTTACTTTTCTTATCATAGTTTCTCTCTGTGCAACTAGGCTGACTGGAGCTGTGTGGTAACCTATAATTAAAGTTTTTAAATTTGAAATTCAGCAACATCCCTGTAATCAGCAATAAAAACCACATACAGCACATACCATTCATCTGAGTGATTCCTGAGCATTCACTGAAATAGCTCTCCTCTCTTTATAAAGGGAAGGCTTCATGGCTAAATGTTGATAATGAATGAAGGACAGTAGGTAGCAATTAGCATTATGCAAAGCAAATCATGCTAATTGGTCGCACTAGCTTTCAGCGATTGCTTTTCATTTTGAAGTATCCTTTTATGAAGCTGCGGCAAACACTGCCATTCTCAGTCATGTCACTCACCATCAAACTTGGTCTTGAGGATGAACTCACGATAGAACCTTTTGCCATTGCCAGGTTTCATGGCATCACACACTCGAGTGGTGTTGGGGCACACAGCCTGCCGCATGTTATGTAGAGCATGTGCCATTGCGTAGACGGCATTCACGACGAACATGATCTTTGACTCTTGCTTGAACGAGCCATCCCTCAGGCTGTGTCTGGCGCAGCCTGGCTCGTGCAGACGACACCCAAACTTGTGCTCCCAGAATTCCCTGAACCAGGGGTTGCGCGTGTTGAGCTCTGGAGTGAGTTTGGTGAAGTAGTCCTCGAACTCTCGGATGGAGTAGGAGGCGAGCTCGATGGTGAAGGCCCCACTGGCTGCTTTCTCGCTGCCATGCACCACACTCTCCTGTGCTCCCCAGCCATCACTTGCTACCCAGATAAAGGTGACATTCATGCGTGCTGCTGCAACCAGAAGCTCCCTGGCGTCCTCGCTGCGTGTGAACAAGATCACCACTTTGGCATTGGCCTTCTGCTGCAGTGAGCGGATCACGATCTCGTAGTTGCCCCGATTCATGGACCGGCTGACTTTGACCGAAGTGGCGATGCAGATCTGGCGCACACGTGCTTCCTGCTGGAAAGCATCGATGCCTGTCTCCCCATAGTCACCCTCTGAGGCCACTGTTGACACGTAGGTCCAATTAAAATAGCGCAGAATCTCAGCCATGGCTTTTGCCTGGTAGAAGTCTGGTGGCACGGTTCGAGCAAAGTAGTCATATCGGGATTTGTCGCTCAGCTTGGCGCTGGTGGAGGCATAGCTGATCTGAGGGATCTGGAAGAGCCGCAGCAGGTTGGCTACCTGGAGACATTTGGGAAGGAGAGAAGACAGTTTGGTAGTCTTTCTCCAAACTTTATCAAGACATGTTTTGTGTCTGATAAGAGGCACATGCAGCTAACCAATAAGGGCAAAATTATGAGCAAAGGGAAGATATTTTATCCGAATGATAAAAACTGTGGGAAATGATCCTAGGACTTAAAGCTACTACAAGAATAACATTGCATATACTGTGTACAGGTCTAATACAACACACTCGGACTCTTCAGTTTGCAATTAATGTTTTTGTGCCATGAAATGACGTGTCAACTAGCAAGTGTGGACATCAGGAGGTACCTGGGCAATTCAGCAGGTTTACAGACTTAGTGATGGACTCCTTCCAACATATTGCGCCTCAAGTCACATTGTCTCCACACAAATCAATTTAGACAGATAGCCAGGAGCTCTCTGCAAAGCTTGTTGACAAGCAATCAGCCACACACTCGAATCTCAATGCCTGCCCATGTACCCACTCTATGAAAAGATTGCCTCTGGCTATATATCTACTCAGCATGGAGAGGGATTTGGATCCTACAAAGCCTCCATCTTCATTTGTTATCTAACTCATCTGGGTCAATCATTTCTGTTTGCTTAACCATGGGACTTGGGCAGGTTTCATTCTGATGGATCAAGATAGCAGCTGCAACCAAAAACAACAGATAAGGAACAGTGTTACATTTAGCCCAGGGCATTATCAGGTTAAATTTAGGTGTTGAATTGTGGCTTTTATGGTTCACTATAATGATTCATTTAGATCTGGATGTGGTGGATTCCTTAACTTTGTTATAGCTGCAGTTTGCTCATGAACTTTGAGGCGGACATTCAGGTGATTATTACATTTACATTCCTATTTCCCAAAGCTTCAGAGCAATCACTGGAGGAACTCGGGGAAGCCGTTCACTCTGCAAATTGGAGTGACAATTAGGCCCACAGGGAGCGACGGTTAATGACAGAAAGTCAGTGTCCAGGAGGATTCACATATAGCATAAGGCTGCTCACATTAAAAGATCATTAGTCAGAGGCTTCTCTGGCCAATTGTTCTGCTTTAGGATCAATCTTTGCCTTTTGTATTTTAATGACTTACAATTACATGGACATCACGAACTGACCCTAGGTCAGACTTCCCTCTGTGACACTCCATATGACCAATTCATGAGCTCGAGACGTGGCAGCGCTCAGTAGACTAAATCTGATAACAGTACTCCTAAGGGGTTGCATGCAATTTTCTCCCTCCCAACTTAAATTCCAATTTCGAGTTCCACCTAAGGCAAATCTATTTCAATTCAGCCCCCAGACACATTCGGCTGTTGTTATTGTATCTGTTTCTGCATGCATGTGGCTAAGGGATTCTTCTTCAAGCTGAAAATAATCTTATCTTCTGAATATGTGCAACAATGTGCACTATAATGCTATGGCCTGGTTATGCCCGTGTTAATCACTCAGAGCAATTTTACCCATTCACGTCGGTGGGCCAGAAATCGGTTAAGTATTAGTATAGAACCATTTCTGTTCCCCAAAGGGACCTGATCGATCGTTCTTTAATCATTCTTTTGATGTCACAAGATGCTAGATGATTTGTAGATGGTGTATGGAATGTATTTTTTCTCAATTATTCATTTAGACCATTTCCTAAAAACATTCCTTCAAAAACTTGTTCTGGCACCTTTCTAAGAGTGTAGATGGAGCTGTTGTGTTGCTGACAGAACGTGTCATGTGATATTCAGTGGCTGTCAATGGATTTGGGGCAAGAATTCACCATTCAGGGTGAATTCTTGCCTCCTTCTCAGTATTCCTGGGAATCCACCCTGACCCTGACCGGGATGAAGCGTTTAGTAGAGATGAATAAATGAATGAAGAATAATAAACATTTAAAGAACCCTGGAGGTAACCATTTTATCTAATGCTGCAGGTGTATATTAATTCTGTAGCCCTGGAAGAAGAGTATGTCATGTGAAAGCTACCAGCACAGCCTCGTCCACGTGCTGATAGACATTAGATGTGATGTGTTTGGTGTTCACATGCTTAACACTGCATAACAGCCATGTTTAAGGAGCCCAGTGGGATCAGGGCCACTGGAGACCAGGTGAATCACTGACCTAAGGAGGAGAAACTAAGGATATGTAATTCGTTTAGACGAGTGAGTCTGGTCAGGACCAAAACACCGGTTCAATATCAGTACTCCCTACCTAGGGAGACTCGGCCTGTTCAGAATGCCTAAGATGCAAACCTAGTACATTTGTGCATTAAGACTTCATTTATGTATCACTGCATTTGATTCTTTCCCTTTCATTTGGTATCGTCAGTCTCAAGTGGAGTGTGTCAGAACCGCACCGAAGCGTTTGACAGAGACCAGCTCAGCTGTTGTTAACAGTCCATCACCCTGCCCACTTTCCAGACATGCACCAGCGAGGCAGAAACATCACTAATCTAACTCTGTTTCTCCTCTTCCCTTTTTTTCTTCTCTCTCTGTCTCCCTCAAATATTCAGTCTCCACACACCTGAATGAATATTTATCATCCGTTATATATGTATGCAGGTGTGCTGTTGGAGCACTCACTGACATCTGTCTGAGTTCACCAAGGCAAAAAAAGTCCAACTGTCCGACTGTACTGGAGAGATGCACCATTTTGGGGCATTTATTCAAACCGATGGAAGCAGTATGGAAGGAAGCAGCTCACCGAGCTCCTTATTTTGCCACATTTAAGGGTCACACAGGAGTGTGAACAAATGTAACAAAACTTTTCTTCCAGTTAACAGTTGTTTTTGTTCTCAAAATAAAATAAGGCGCTAATGTAATGTTCATGACTAACCTGCTAGTTAGCTAGCTGTGCTATTCAGTGAACACGGCACAGCCTTGCAGCTTATGTTGCTAGACTACACAGCTAAATTTCTAATCACAAGCTAACCTAACAGTTTATGCCAATATTGGTACACAGCTAACTTTATAGTGAAACTGTATAGTTAAATGTACTTATCATGAGCCTATGTCTAATGGAGCTAATCACCAAGGCTTGCTAGTTAGCTAACTATTATTATTCAGCAAGGCGTAGTTTATCTGCATTCAACACCAAAACAGCTACTGATAGTTCTGGATCAATGCTCACATACATAACCTGAAAAACCAGCAAACAGTGCAAGCTATAAGTTATGAGGTCTGATGAGGCTGAAGCATTTCTTAAATATCTGAGAAGATTGTTCAGCGGTCCTGAATGAGAAAGGGACCATCGATAGACACAGCTACTGAATAGAAAACAGCTCCTGGCAAGGACGGAGAGATGAGAGATGAAAAGACAGGAAGTGTTTGAGAGATGCGAAAGATAAAAATAGCAAGCATGTGAGCTGGAGTGACAGAAAGTGGAGATAAAACAGAAAATTGTGAGTGCTGAAAGGTTTCATCTGGGTGAAGCGGTGCGTTGTTTTGACCCTGTGCGCGAGTGATTCGAACACGTTGCGTCTCGTGACGCAGTTCGGTCGCTTTTTACCGTCCTGCTTTCAACATGAAAGGCCCATCTGTTTCATCAGCTCCTGCGCCAGGCGTGTGGGCATCCCACACAGCTACAACACTACAGCTTCAGCCAGAGAAGTTAAAACGAGCCACCCTCCACAAACACTCACTTGGATAAAACAAACGGACAGAAAATGAAATTTCATCCTTCGGATTCAAAGGATTCAATTCAGTTGGAAATTTGCTGCCTTAAAAATTCATGAATATTAGCTGTAAATTCCTATAATGGGATTGATGTAAACGATGTGCAGGTTCTTGGTGTTCACATGCAGCATATTGCTTATTAGCATTCTGTAAAACACGACGCACAGGTGAGGTCTCTGCGTGAGTGAGTGACCTTGTTCAACTCCAAGAGGATAAATGACTCTTTTGAACAGTAGTAGCAATATTAATACTCCTCATCCTGTGAGTTTTTCCCTCTCTCTTCCTGATTGGCTTTGGAAAGTGAGAGCCAGAATGTAATTTTATTTATTATTAATTTCTTTTTTTTTTTTATGTTGTTCTTTTGGTTGACATAACAACGGTGGAGGTCAATCTCAACCACTGTTATCCTGTTATTCTGTTGTGTGCAGAAATTTATGTAACATTTACAGAAGTCTCTAGTGTCGGTGCTGTGTAACAGTCAGCAAGTTTTCTGACATGGAAACATCTTCAGGACAGATCAGTTTACATTTTGCAAGCTGCAAATTTTTTTTTAGTTTGTCTTATTCTCTTTAAGAGATAATAAGGTAAATATGAATCTATCCACAATGTTACCTGGCTTTGATTCTGTCGATGGAAAGCTTAGCAATAAAAAGTCTCCAATAAATAACTGACAGTACATATTTACATAATGGACTCAATATTTAAATAGTTGGGATATGTTAAATAGTAATTCCATACCGCAATCATAAAAGGATTGTTTCACAAGAAAAAAGGTCATTGTATGCAAAACGTATGAGAACCCTTCAAGGACAATTTGGCTGTTCATGTTACAGCATGGCAATTATTATTCCCAATACTTTGCATGCACAAGGTCGGTTTTGTGCAAAATATATATTGTAATTTATTCTTTCGCCTGCTGGAGGAAGCTAAGAGAACAGGAAAGATGAAAGCAGCTGCATGACTAGCGATTGGTTTGCGTTGTGAGTGCCGGCGTAAACTATGACGCGCCTGGAGAATCTGCCAAACTTTCATACAGACACACAGTAACCTAGGAAATATTCTGCCACGTTAATTAGAGTGCAGGAAGACTCTCGGTGAACGAGTGACAGATCCAGAGTGAAACGTCGCAGCCAGAATGAACAGTCTGGAGTGCCTCAGGCTTTGGGCATGAACTGAATTAATTGTAATGTGTGATTACTGAAGGATTGTCATAGTGTAATATTAAGATTCTGTATTCATATTAATTCACTGTTTATTGCTACATTGTGAGTGTTTTATTATTTCTTTCACTGGGTAAGGGAGGCGTTTCGTTCTCAAGACAACCACACAACCAGTCTGCCAATCTCACCCACACATAAACTCAAATATAGATCTTTATATCACACGCAAACACACACATGCACCAAAGATAGCACAGTTACCCAGTATCAGACACACACCTACGCACGCAAACGTAACTGTAAAACAGGTGACGCTGAAGCTGGTACTCATAATAACACCCGGAAACACACTCGCACACCTGGAGTAGGTTTTACGTTAGGTTGTAGTGACACAAATAAATTTTCTGCCTTAATGTTAGACAGATTTATATACAGTACTGTGCAAAAATCTTGTGCCACACCTCATTTCTTCATATTTTGCTTCCAAAGAGCCTCCCCAAAGCCCGGATCTCAACATTATTGAAACGGTGTGGGGTCATCTTGGCAGAGAACGGAACAAAAGGCATCCAACATCCAAAGAAGAGCTTTGGAATGTCCTTCAAATCAAGTGGCATTTATTGTCATTTCAACCAGATACAGATGATCCAGTACCTAGTGAAACGAGACAACGTTCCTCCAGGACCATGGTGCTACATATAAGACAACACAGAATTACAAAAGTGCATGTGTGCAACAAAAGACAACATAAAGTGCAAACATTGCAGACCGTGCAGACATCACAAGACAGTGCAAGTCATATAAATTCCAAATGGTGACAAATATGTTCAAGAAGCCTGGAGAACTATTCCTGAAGACTTGGATAAAGAAGAAGTATAGAAATAATTACAAGAAAATACAAAGAAAGAAATGACACGAAAGCTTGCCTAACGAGCTGTGTTGAGGAATAACAGTGGTCATACCAAATATTGTCTTTAAATCTCTAATTATAATAACTCTCTTTGTGTTATATACTGAATTGACATGTATGTTTGGACATGTTGCAATAATCCCTATACCTATTGTCATCTTTTCCTAGCAACATATAAAGAAATGAGAGGTGAGGTGTGGCTTGAGACTTTTGGTCTGTGGAAACAAAAACAGGACTGTGTGGAAACAAAAATCTGTTTCAAATCAGACCTGAGACACTTTTATATGTGGTCCTAAATTGGATACACATCTGATAAGTGGCACTGTGACAAGAATGAGAACGGTCAACACGCATGTCATCAGCAGCAGCAGCAGCGCAGCAAAACAACAATTGGAGACCGTGACAGCAGTGAGTATATTTAGTAGAAGGGTAGAGAAATGTGGGATTTACTTGATATTTTAGGAATCACTTCAAGCAGAACTGGAAGCTAAAAGAAAGCTGAGTAGTGTTCAAAACTATTGCTGAAGAAATGGGGAAAAAGGTGAGATGTTTCGCAGCACGGGTGTGTTCACATTAAAGACTGATATAAAGCCAATATAGTGAGAGAAGGTCACTTAATGAACGTGAACCCGCAAGATCGACAGATCTGATCTGAGCCAAAAATTGGAACTGTGCAATGAGGCTTGTATTGCAAACATACACTCATTATGTTAGACATTTTAACATCATTTAGTGACTCCTAGTACTTTCTTCTCCATTCTACCTCACAATCCAGATGGCATGCAGTGAGGGAAAAAAAAAACACTTGTGTGAAAAAAAAAAAAACCTCTCGGCTCCTAAAATGGCTGGGATGTCTGTTGCCATGTGCTGTCTGTTTTATATGCGTGTTCATCCACATCATGTTTGTTCAGGGCTCGTGCCAAGTACCATCTCTCTTATGCCAGCAGGCTGATTGAGCTCCAGACAGCCTGAAGGCTCCTCTTAGCTCCTTCTACTCAGATGAGGACAGGTGGCTCGGGTTCTGCCAAAGCAGCGTCTCCAGGGCTGTGATAGTCCCGCCACAGACGGGGGAAATGGCTCGAGAAGCCACTCTAATTCCACCTGCTGTGAGCTACGATGTGATCTAGAGCGAGAAGAATTTCGTGGGTGCTATTTTGGATTACGACACGTAGTACGTGACTTGTATCTGTTTAGTACATTACATAACAATAAAAGCACGGTACAAACTCGCCATCTATTATAACTGCCTTCTTTTAACCTTGTAGTACCTTGGCCGAGTTCCTGCATACGTTTCCTATTGCATAACAGTTGCCGTAAAAGTAAACAGTGTTCTATAATTTCCCACGCCAAACTATCATCAACAGAAAACACTTAGAGTAACAACGGAGGAGCCTAAAGATCTGCTTTGCTATTTACTTGCCATTAGCTGGTAAGGGACAAACCAGTGGTCTTCATTATTTCAGGCACCACCCGTATACGTCTCGGTTTGGTACACTCGGTACCCTGGCAATGCAGGCAACTAATTTCAGCCTGAGTACAGATCACTTAGCAATGGAAACAATGTCGGGTGGAAAGGTTTGCTGCTCACTAGCTCTCTCTTATAATGTCATTTCTGTACCTTGCTTCATTGTGAAACTCGCAATCTCTTGATGATGGTGAATCATGGTGAATGCTTTCCTTTTGTACTATTTGGGAGCCAGAAAGTTAGCATTGATCAGATGTTTTTACATTATCATGTAATTCTGTCCCTATTTGTCCTTTTGACCTTCTAATTACCTTATTTGGTTTGAGCTTCCTGTTCATGTTAGCTTGGTGCTTAATTAATCAAGCTTATCCGTTGTTTCTCCTGAATTAGTTTGTCTGTTTTAACTTTGTGGTGTGCTTTATCAGTCAGTCTAGTTCTTGGGTTTTGACCCTTTTTTCCCACCGTGTTTTGACTTCAGCATTGACGGTCCATGACAGTGGTGATGGTGATAGTATTCCTCTGAGTAAACATACTCAAAGTCTCGAGAAAATCAGAGTGCCACTAAATTGTCACTAAATCAATACCTTTCCACTTCCAAAGTTGTGAAAGCTACAAAAATGTGACATTCATATGGAATATTTTAATAAACATGACCACATGACCACACTTACATGTCATGCATCACATGTTTAACTGATTTATTTGGACCTACACTCGCGCTTGTTCTGTGAATAAGACCAGGAACGTAGATTAAGGGTGGGCCAAAGCACCACAAATAGTGTGTAGTTAAGTCCGATCACAGGCTGGCACGTTGCTTCGTTTATTTTTGAGGCAGTTACAAATGTAAATAAGACCACTCCAAGAATAGGACTTAGAAACAACAATTAGCTATCTTTGGGGCAGTAATTACATCGCTAGTAATGAAGGTTGGCATGTGTTGTTTTTTGTTTTTTTTGTTTTTTCTAGATATTTAGAGATAAAAATCAAACTGCACAGTTCACTAGCTAAGGTTTTTTCGACTTTTACCCCACTGAAGCTTCTTGCATACGAGAAAATACTACAAATCCCTCAGGTGGTTGAGTTTTTGCAGACAAAACTCAGAACCAAACCTAATTATGCAATGGGAACATAATTAGAGCTCGGCCCTCTCTGGCAGTGACAGCCGAAAGGAAGGAGCCGGTAATTAACCATGCTTACACTCACAGCTCACGGCTTTTCTGCAGTGAAGCACAGGAAAAAGAAGACACTTCAGTGCCGACAGACCCGTCGGGGTACAGGAAGGCTGAAAGCCCTGATCAGGAAACTCCCAAAGTGGCAAGAGAATTTATACCGGTACAAAAATGGCTTTCAGACAACAATAAAGCTGTGACAATGTCCATGGACATGTTGGCTATTAATACACAAGGCTGACATCTTAGAGGTGTTGGAACTGTTTTGGCCATTTCATGTTATCTATATATCTATATATCTATATCTATATATATACATAGTAATTTCCTGTGCTTTAAAATACCATACTTAAAGGAGAGCACTAATTATTCAGATGAAAAAAAAAAAACCCAACACTATTTATTGATCATAGTATTATAATGCCTGTAAAACAACAGTGACATGTTGAAAACCTGGGAAGACTATAAATAATGTAGACAAATATCCCATTTTTGTTACTGATACAAATAGGTAGAACAATAAAGTCAGTCATTGTCGTGAAAGTACTAATGACACTTGTGGTACTCTAAAATGTCAAAAATGATCAGAAAATCAGTTTCATAGCTTCATATTACTCGGTGCTAACCATTAGCATGCCTGTAATTCATGCTTTTAATATCTAAGATAAAACCCTGTCTTGCTTAATCTAAGACCTCCATCTTATCACTAAACTGACGACGCTGAATCTGAATAACCTTGAGGGAAATTTATTTTGTGGTGGTGCTATTTTTTTTTTTTTTTTTTTTTTTTTTTAAACTGTACAAGACTACAATATGATTGGAATTCACCCACATGAAGACATCACCCAATATGCCTCAAATCTGTTCAAGTCGCAGGGCACAGGACTCAGGTTTGAAAGCATAGTGGAACAATATTTCCCAATATTTTGCACGCTTTGATGAACATTCCCCTGCCCGAGACTTCCAGACTACTACTCGAGCAGAATTAACCTGGGGGGCGAAAATCAGGATTGTTCAAAGCTACGTACACCAGTCCATTAGGCTAACGGGAAGCTACATTTGCTAGGAAAGCATTTGTTTTCTTTCACATGCTAGTTTGCTTTCGTAAACTAGATCCTTCTGATGGCTCTAAGTGATGGCTTTTTATCCCCTTTATAGTGCACTGCATGCACAGTATGGTCAAAAGTTTGTGGGCACCTGAGCATCACACCCTCATGTGGCAGATAGAAGAACACAATTGTTTAGAATGTCCTTGTATGGTGTAGCAGTACAATTTCCCTTCACTGGATCTAAGAGGCCCAAACATGGTCCAGCATGACAATGCCCCTGTGCACAAAGCAGCTCCATGAAGACCTGGTGTGTTAAGGCTGTAGAAGAACTCGAGTGTAGGAGAACTTGAGTGTCCTGCACAGAGCCCTGACCTCAACCCCACTGCACACCTTTGGGATGAACTGGAACACCGACTGCATCCCAATAGGTGACCAGAAACCTTTGTATAATCATATGATCGTCATTTCAGATTAACCTGAAGAAGATGTTTAAAAAGGAAATCATGGTTTGGATAAGATTTGTGTCATTGGTTATGGTAAACAAAAATAAATCTAGCCAGTTTACATTGAAAGGAAAAAATATCTAGACTCCAGAAACTTGTCAGTAAGTCATTTTGTCACAAACTTGTCACTTTTTATTGCATGTTGCAACCACCAGGGCTAATGTTAATCATGAATCCTAGGACGCTTAATTCCACGTCAGACTTATGGAAGCCATATCTACCTGTATGGAGACGTCACTGTACGATCCCCCGATCACTCCAGATATAGCCAGCGGCGCTTCTTCTGGAACAGGGTTGGACCCGTCTGGGCAGATGAACCCGGGTTGGTGCACTTTGGTGAGCGACGTGCGGACGAACTCCAGCGACTGCTCCAGCGCGTATGTGTCCTTGGAGCAGGTGTCCAGGATGTGGGCACCTAGCTTGAGACCTGGTAGGATGCGGTTGTCCTGGTTGATCTCGTCGAGTGCCAGGAGCATGGCCTCCAGACGCTGGATCCCACGCTGCTCATTGATCTTACCACAGTCCTGTGTGCCTTCGCCTTTCTCATGTACAGGGAACAAGCCACCGATCACAAGGTCGCCATCCAAGATGATCTCACGTTTGGTGCCAGGTAGTGTGGGGATGTACCTCGGGCTGGCCTGGACTGGGACGGGTGGGTCAAGCAGGAGGACGGCCATCATGAGGAAAACTAAAGGAGCCATGACAGGGGAGCGGATCCTTACTGGAAGCACAGCAGCCATGTTCGGTCAGAGAGAATGTGCTGTTGGTTTAGATATTTAGATGTTGGATTTTATCTACTGTTGAGGCTTCCAGTGGATGTTCTTGCATTTTTGGGGCTCTTTCAGGACCTGCAAGAGGAACAAAGACGGAAATTATAAGCCTTAGTTTACTTTGGTAGAGCATCTGTATCTGTCTGAATCTCTCAAGTGTGATTGTTTAATCTGGCCATTTAACATTGCCTAATGTTTGCCTGCCATTTGAACATCTCTGATTAAAACCAGACATTGTGCTAATCATTAGGCATCACATTAGGCAGAGAAAATATACAGAGCCGTCTAGCCATTTAATTGGATTGCCCTCCGTGTCGTGGAGGCCGGGCTGCTTTTATTGACTCATTAATTTTATTTAATTATTTGATTTGAAACGTCACAGCCTGTCCAATTCTGGCAAAGAACCAAAAGCAGTGATTACAGCACATTAATTATGGAAGGTAGATTTCAGATATGTATGGAAAAAACATTTCTATCCATTTTCACTCGCATCAGCTTCCGTTTTTATTTCTGTAAATTCGGGGGCTGACAGTCGTCATTAGCAGTCCTCATTTAAGTTCAGTTAAAAACTAAATGCAGGTTTAGACTATTTTAAATATTTACGGTTTGATAAATGTTACATAGATATCCTCCGTCTGAGACAAAATCCCCAGGCACGGAAATGACATGTTTCCTTTTCAAAACTTTTAACAGAGGTCATCCTCGCTTTATTGTTATGCAGATTTCGTATTTCTGTTCCACGGATCCGTCTTTCTCCGTGCCAAACTCTTGCCGTTCGTCTAATGAAGCAACATCCTCATATTTATTAAAGTGTTCTTCCTCGACCTCCGTTACCATGGAAACTGCAGGCTGTGGGTATGTTAAGGGGGGAACAAGGTGCCATGATAAAGGTAAGCAGCATATAGCAATTAATTTGAGATCTTTCACTGTGCAAGAACAAACACAGCATGCTTAGGAAAAAGGAATTTTTTATCAACTGAATACATTAAGGTGCTTTTTTTTAAATAAATGTGGAGACAGGAAAAAAAAAGTTTGTTGACTTGGTAAAAGTGAACTTGTGAAAGAAATAAAATACAGGCGCACACCAGTAACGGCTCAGCCTCAGACTGAAAAAGAAGAATGAAACATGAAATATTAATGACCCTGTTCCACTGGAGTTTGTTGAGTTGATAGATGCCAATCACAAATCTGTATGGTTTCATTTCCCAGGACACGACGATAATAATAAGGTATTAACATTTGAAATCAAATACGCAACACGCTGACCTGAGGCACTTACGCAAGACAGATAGTTAAAGAGAAATATAAGACTAGGAGAGGAAACAGCCTCCTGATTTGAACCCTGACCATAGATATGAGGAGCTTCAGGGGTCAATGATTAATATAAAATCTTTTTATTGAACAAATGTTACATGGATAATATTAAAACACATCTTCCTGATTCTTGTTTTCTGACGATTGAAACAAAACTTTTGCTTGTGTTTATTTTTTTATACACCCTTGATCCATGCAAATGGCTTCTGGAAAATGGTTTAAGCGCAGCTTTGTGATCTCTGATCTTAATTTATTATTAACTCCTGGTTCAGTTGTTTCGTTAGTCCATATTAGTATTTTCCTATGGCTCCAGGACAGCATGATGAAACATGCTGCTCAGATTGATCCAGGTCCTCCGGTTTCCTCCTACCGGTCCCAAAAAAATGAATTGGTGCATGATGCCCTGAAATGGACGAGTGTCCCAATCCGTGTATTCCCACGTCGCACCCAGTATTCCCGGGATGTGTTCTCTGATTCCCGTGACCCTGACCGGGATACAGTGCTGGCTGAATATTAATAATCAAACACTGTTAAATGTCAATATATCAGTATAGTGTGTATGAACACCACCGAGTATTGGTCTGAGTTCAACCTGAGAGATCACATGACAGGAAATGTAAACTTGTGCAGATGATGACACTTTCCAAGCTGGTATGAAGTGAAATGTCATCTGTAACACCAGATTTGCTTGACACAATTTCTTTGGCTGATTTCGTAGCTCCAAAAGTAGGTTCCTTTGATTTAAGTGCACAGCTTCCTTCGGGAATGTCAGAGATGTTTTCTGAGCGCTGACTCTTTCGTGGCAGCTAGCCCTGACATCTGTCTCACCCTCGTCACGGCTAACACTTTGGCTCCCCACCGCGCAGACGACCAGCAGGGTCCAGCGACTGTGGCCACGCAAAATATTTAATTGGCATTAAAATCAAATCTTTTCTTGCCTTTTGTGCAACAGATGGGAGCAGCTGGGCTCTCTGTGTCATCAACAAGATTGAGGATTGGAGTTAATGGGACTCTCCATGCCAAGGTAATGTAGCATGATCAGACCAGAGAGGAGAAGATTAGAAGTGAGGAAAAAGTCTCTTTCCTCATGCTGATCCAAAAATAATGAGTAATACGCTACATGCGTGTTTCAGGGCTCAATGTTCTGATAATGAAAAGGAAACTTATGGAAAGTGATATTAAATAATTTTTAACCTTGCAACAGCCTGTGGTGTTTCTCAGTGTCCTGTCACGTCGCTTGTGCAACATGATGCAAACAGAAGAGCATCGCTGGAAAGCACACAGCGACCAAAACAGCTGAGGATAATTGACAGAAGGATGTTTGCAGTCTGTACATCTTGTCACCTACTTGTCCTGTCGCTGTCTCCTGAAGTTTTTACTTGTTTGTGCTCTTTCTGTTAGTGATCTTCAAAGTATCATCCATTAACACTTCCCATGGGAGTCTAATTCATATTTAATACAAAGTTCTAACATGTTATCCCTTCTGTAGTTACAGCTTACCTAGGGATTTGTATGGCAGATGCTCAAAGGATATAACGGGCATTTCCAACCTTTTTAACAATGCACACCAAACATCTGTGGATAATAGGGTTATAAGCTCTTTGGGGGGAAAAGATTTCCTTCTAGTACCTGTAAAGAAACGTGAAATGTTTTTTCCACAACCGTGATATTTCAAGTGAAACGATATATTTGTGCTGGCGGGGTTTTTTTTCCCCATGGTGTTTTGATTGGCTTGTGAAATGTACGTGTTCCAAAACAATCATGGAGATGCTAGCCTGAAATCGTTTATGGAGGACTTCTTGTCTCCTACAACAGCAGCAGTACTAAAGGAAGCGGAGCTAGACAAAGTCCTGTTATCATTGGAGGTGAAGATGGAGGTGAGGGGTTCATCCAAATGATTGTCTTATATTACTGCAGAAGCTTGTTTAGGAAATATACTTGGACAAAATAAGATCAATTAGAAACAGTTCTTGGTAGAGAAATCTGACTTTTGGAGCCTACTCTAGGTTTCAGTGTTTGATTAACTGGACACTTCTGAATCTCCTAAAGCCAAATTAAACACACGTGCATTTATGTTAATGTACTGCATAAATGATTAGAATCCCACCATAAGATTGATAGCACACCTCCAAATCAAGCACTCCTTCCCTCTCATTTTTGTCACGCTTCCAACTGGTAATTAGAATTAATGGCTCTGTTTGTGGAGCGTTTCCTTCATTCTGGCATAATTTGATTGTCGGAGAGTGCCACGCTGGCTTCATCTACATGTTAGACCACCAGCAGCACCGGACAGAGAATTCAACACTCAAACGTGGGATGTTTCTAGGTAACAACGGGGAAGCTGGATAATAGCATACGTGATGGAGTCGTGGGAAAAAAACAAACGGCTTGATCGCAGCAGGCTCTTTTTCTTGGCTATGAGTGCAGAAGTGGCGTAAGCTCCTCCAACAAAAGTGTATAAAAATTCTCCTTGTTAGGAAAAAAGGGGTTCTTGATGTGTTTGTTATGAATTTATTGGATGACATGGGTTCTCGTGTAGCTTGCGAAAAGAGTTCTTTCCAATGGAGCACAGAGAAGGGTTCCGTTCAAGGTTCCCACAGAGATACAACAGAAGAAGTATAGTTTTTAATTCTTGCTCTCACTTTCAGTAAACTCTTTATCCTGGTCGCGGTGGTGGTGCAGACGGATCTTATCCCGGGAATACTGGGCAAGAGCTGGGAATATACCACGAAAGGATGCAAGGCCATCGCACGGCCTCATGCTCGCACACATTCACACCCAGGAGGAATTAATCTTATCCGAGCTACCTGTTGGCGTGTTTTTTTTCAAGGTGGGAGGAAAGTGGACGTAACCAGTGCGAACATGGGGAAAACTCTGAAACTCACACAACCTGAGCACAAGGTTGAACTGGGGACCCTGGAGCTGTTTCTTGGCCTTAATATAATTACACCAGAGATATTTAGATACAGCTAGAACCAACATCATTTGGACAAACAGATCCTGCTGCTGCATCCTGTTTAAATTTGTCAAATGATTGAGCCTGACCAAGAGTTAAGATCATTTACAGAATGCAGAATCATATAATAGTGGTGAAGATTATTAATTTTTTTTACCATGTATTATGAAAATGTCTTCGGTACTACAAATATAGTTTATTGGTAGTTTTTATAATCATTTTCACTCTTTAAAAAAAGCAGTATTGCCTCTTGTTTTTGACTGCCTACGATTCTTTGGATGAAGTCCAAGCTGATTTGAATTGTGCAATGTTGGGTGGATAGATGCATTTACACACAAAAAATAAACCAAATGGTGTTGCCTTTAGCATGTCACCTCGTGATCCTCTGCAAGTCGCCATGGCTTCCGGAGCATTGTGACACTACGGTCTCCGCCGTCTCCTGACCTGCTATAGGACTGCTGAAGTGGGCTTGATATTGTAGAGGTGTTTAGAGAAAACACTGCTCTTCTATTCACTCGTTGGGGGAAAAGTCTGCTCCGGATGAGTAGTGTTATTCAGCACCGTGTTATTGAGGCTTTGTTAGACAGACTATAAAAAAAAAGATTCAGTCCTCACCAGACTGTCATGTCAAGGGTGTTTTTATATATATAAAATATGACATGAATGGAGCACAGCATTCGTCACCACAACACACTGCATCTCTTTAGCAAGAACACTGAAGACGCATTAAGCCTCCTCTATTAGAACAGTGACAGCCATGAAAAACACACTGAGCATCTTGAATAGCATCACAGAGTCTCATAGGTAGGAGGGCAGATGTACATGCAGGCTACTGAGTGACAGCCCGTGTGTCTTGGCCAAGCTTATAATTTCTGCTGCTTGGGTTCCACAGGAAGTGGTGATGCATCCTGGTCAATTCTGATTTATAGTTGAGATAAGCTTATTTTAAAGAAATCAAGTCCTATACATAGCACATCATATATTAAAGATGATTCATTCACTGGTCATTTAAGCAAAATCCCCTGGGTTTAATTAACACCAACAGCCTTGGTTCAACACCCACAGTGACATTATATAATGGAGTTAATTCAACATTCTAAGCAGTAACCTGATCTCATGAGAGATTTCTATCCAACGAAGGCAATGTGTTTGGATTTTTATTTTATTTGGATGATCAGGGTCAAGGCACAGGTACAAACCTGATATCCGACCTTAATATTTAATCTTTGCATGCAGGTTAAGTTGCGCGAATATGAATACAATGAATTTTTCTTCAATGAATACAAGGAATACTTTTCCTTGTTGCTGGCATGCTATCATCAATGGTACCTGTTTTGTAACTTGTATATGGTGTACCTTTTAATTTGTTTTTAGTTCGAATATATGAAGGTGGTCCTTATAATCCAATTATACCCCTTTAATTTTTTAAAAGGTACACTGTGTGTTTCCAGGTGAAGGATGTATGCTAAAGGTAGACAGAAAAGTACAGGTTGTTGTACATCTTTGTTTCCGAGAACTTTTTTTCATGGAAATGCATTGAGAAAGCTATAACACCTCACCCCTCAATCACAGACTCTGTATTACTTCGAGGGAAAAAAAAAATAATCCAAACTAATCACTTCCTCTGGAGGCTGTTAATAATGCTGGAGCTTCCTGAGATGTTCTCATGCACTGATGTGTGAATAAACCTGAATCTGTGTGCTGATGTTCTCTGTAGATCTAGAAGAACTTGGCACCTTAAATGTTCACGTGCATAAGAAGTAACGCGCACAGGTCGGAGTGTTTATGATCAGCAGCAGCTTTCTTTTCTTTTCACAGGGAGCAAACAGAAAGCGCGTGCCATTCTAATGTCTGCCAAAAAAACAACTCTTTTTTTTTGCTGTTTTTTTGTAGTTGTTTTTTTTTTTTTTTTTTTTTTTTTTTAGCTCAAATGCTTCGTGCAGAGTGATGAGCGTGCCTGAATGAGGTTATAAATAAAGGTGGTGTTGAACGCGCACCTCGCTAATCCACATGCAGGTGAGACACCGAAAGCGTTCTTACCTGTGATGAATGAAAGTTTTTCTGTCTCCAGCTCAAACCATAAAACCAAACAAAGAGAAAGTTTATCTTCTTTGAGTTGGTGTAAAGCCAGGTGATCGGTGAAACAAAGCAGAGTAGAGGGTTAAAAATACACAGAAAGAAAAAAGTCTAAACGTGCGTGTTGCGTGAACGCGTCATTTCTCCGGTGCGCATCATGATCCCCGCGCGCGCCGCGGTCAGGTCCGGTTCGGTTCGACTGTGATCCTCGCGCGCACACACACACACACACACACATGCACGCACGGTAAAGTCACTCATCCATTCAGTACTGAGCTGGTGCCGAAAGGAAAGTTTGCGCAGGCTCAGACTCGGTGGAAAAATGAAATATTCATACTGTAATGGAACAGGAAACACATTGCTGTAGTGTGCACGTGAGTGTATGTCTATGTGTGTGTGTTTGCTTGTATGTTGTGATGTGATGCGATGGTCGGAGTGTGACCCAGAGTCTGCTCACTCTGCTCATCATCGGCGAAAGGTGGAGCCTGAACAACACACACACACACACACGCTCACGCACGCACGCGCGCGCCCGCTCCAGCTCCATCCATTCACTCCACACACTTGGTAAATGCAGAAATATGAGCAACAGCCTGCTCCACGTGATGGAAGTACTAAATGGACACCTACAGTTGCAAGATAGGTTATATAGTGTGATGTTAATTTGTACGCAGTTTTATCAACTCGTACAGTGAATTAACACCTACAGCTTGCAGGTTAATTCAACACTGTAAGTTAACATTGTGCTCTATTATCTGGGTGGTGTGATGAAGCGAAAACACTGTTACTATCCTGAACTTGATTATTTACCAATATACAATGTTCCTAGTTTACTGCTACTTTATCAGCAGTTACAATGCGCTTACACTGGAGACTCTTTCCAAAAAAGTTACATGTTATTTCCAGCTGCCGTTGTAGAAAATTAATCAACACCTTCTGAACAATCGGATTCATGAATTCAACAGCCAGTGCCACTTTCAGTGCTAAATCAACTCTTGCATCATTGAATGTACAGGTGTGGGGTTGAGATATTGTCAGTGATTTTGGTGAAAGCTAGCTGTCATGGAAAGCCAAAAACAAATACACACCTGCTGGCAGGGCTAGAAGACTTGAATGAGTGGTTCAGCTTATCATTTTCATTACATCCTTATAATAATGCTTCAGTAGTGAATATGCCACAGTCCTATACTGTATGATTTATCCAATTCCTCCAAATATGAAAAATAGACACGTCAGAATACTGTCAGAGAATGTGAGAAACCGGGGTGGTAGAAGTTGTGGGTGGGAATTGGCTACGACTAAATTGGAAGGAAACTGTGTAAAAGGCAATTATGGTGGCGTGAATATTTAATACCTGCACATGCCTGGACAAGTGCATTCAGAGCAGGCAAATATAAATGTGCAGCGAGCAAGAGCCAGCATAACAAAGCCTGTGGACTGCCAGGCATTCATTCAACCACATTAAAACTGCTGCTTACAGCCAGCGAGCTCAGCGGTGATCCAGCGTCCGGCACAGTTTACTGATTTTACTGCTCTAACACACCGACTGAACTCACAAATGAACCGATGAAGTAAATCAGGTGTTCCAGAGCAGGAAAATCATACAAACTCCAAAAAAAATACAGCAACACATTTTGACAACAATGTACTGATATTTCGAGGTGCTGTTGTAACAAGACATCCATTTTTAAAAATATGTATAAAAAAGGCAGTTTACATAATATTCCCTTTTCTGCAAATATAGTCAGTCATCTGTGCTTCTTTAGTTTGTGGTTTCTGACACTATGACATGCTGTTATCTATAGAAATAGACAAAAGTGAAAAAACAGCTGAAAGATAAGACCTGCTAAGAATAGACTGAGACGCTAGACGCTTTAGCTGGTATTGTGTTTTAGAAACACGTTGTAAATGCTAAGTCATTCCGAGTTAAAATCCCTGCAAGAAAATGTGACGATCAGCGTGGACAAGATTTAGCACAGCTCCTGGGAAATGATCGGGAATCTCATGTGAAGAGAGCGGGCTTGAACACGACGTTGTGTTTTTTGAAGGCAGTGTAAATGCTACGTTGTTGGAAACCAGACAAAACTGTCCGGAAGGTGAACATTTCTTTCAGATGCGTTGCTAAATCACTAAGAAAAGACTCAGGCTAGATACAGTTACACTTAGTTTCAACTGCTAACTGAACTGCAGTATTAAGGCTAAAGAGTTTAAAGACCGAGCTGACTGTCGGAAGTCTGTTTCTTCCTTTTTTTGCATTTAATATTTGTTTACATTATGTTTCACTTTATTTTCAGCCAAGTTGTTGATAATATATATATCAGCTTCAGCTATCAGTATTAGCTTTCATATCTAACCCTGTTGTGGAAGGATTAAAAGCACTCAATATGGTATGTGTCTTACAGTGTTAAATAATTTGACTTTTGACCGCTGGAGAGCAGACACCTGTAACCTTGTAGACATCTGAAGCAGAGCCCGTGTGTAGTGTTGTGGAAGCATCCTGACCTCTGCCGCACCACAGAACCTCTTCTTCAGAGCCTGTGAATGGAGTGCGATAATGGGAGGAAATCAGGCGTGGGAAGGAGCGTGTGTGTGTGTGTGGAAGAGGGAAATGGCCACAGAAAGAAAAGCAGGGACATGAGCCTGGGCACAATGCTCACTCTGTCACACAGCCCTCAATCCCCCCTCACCCTGCGCTCTTATCCAAACAGCTCTCTTGGATATTTCAAGAGACGAAGCCAGAAACTTACGGGTAATTAGAGCGACTCCGAATCATCCTCATCAGCCATAGAGGTGGCGTACAGGGGCCTCGCCCACCCTAAGCATCATTGCACACTTTAAGGTAGCCTCATATTTGTGCAATTTTTTGTTTCATTTGCATGACAGAACACAGGATTCACATAAAATGTGCTAAAGCTTAAAATTCTAGTTGAATAAAATCTATCTATCTGTCTATCTGTCTGTCTGTCCATCCAAAAAGCAGTGCAACAATGCTAAAAAGGTTCCATCATTCCATCCATCCAGCTTGTCTCAGTTTATCTAACATCATAAAATAAAATTTCTTATCTTACGCACGGATATACAGAAAAAAGGATCCGTTTTATATCTACACCATTTCTTTATGCCCTCTAGGAGAACCCATAAAATAAACCCTACAAGAAAGGGTAGAACCTATTGAGGAATATACAAACTAACCCTAAGCCATCAAACTTGGGTAGGAGGTGTGGCCTAAAGTTTAAAGATGGGCTTGATTCTTTTTTTCCCTTTGTCTTCCCTTTGTCACTTAACCACCCTAAGAACCTTTAAAGGTCGACTATGTTGGATTTAAGGGGATCTTTTAACAGAATATGGAATATAATATTCATAAGTATGTCCTCTTTAGTGTATAATTACCTGTAATTATGAATCATTGTGTTTCGTAAGGTTAGAATGAGCGGCACGGTGGTGCGGTGGTTAGCACTGTCGCCTCACAGCAAGATTTCGATCCCCGGGTCACCCAGGTGTGGAGTTTGCATGTTCTCCCCGTGCATGCGTGGGTTTCCTCCTGGTGCTCTGGTTTTCCTCTCACAGTCCAAAGACATGCAGATTAGGTCGACTGGCTACTCTAAATTGCCCATAGGTGTGAATGCGAGCG
>JAQQZR010000016.1:16757261-16779483 GCA_030068235.1 Notoglanidium macrostoma
AAGATGCTGGGATTGGCTCCAGCTTCCCCGCGACCCAGACGGATAAAGCGGTATAGATAATGGATGGATGGATATATTTCTGTAGAGTAATATACTGTATACATTAGTATTAGCTTTAGATCGATCAACACAGACATATTTGCTTATTAAATCTGTAAGACTGACTCTACAGTTCACTGTTTTGTGCAGGTAAATATAAATCTTTCATCACAGTTAGCTGGCTAGCTAGTGTCTAACAAAAGGCAAAAATGGCAGGGACCATGTATTTCTCACTTTGGAGCTCACATGCAGAGAAGTTTAAAATTATGTAGTTCCAGGTTTCCACGTCTGAGTTCGGTAAAATGCAGAAATTATTCTAGTTAATCTTGTGCCGTAACTGGTGTAGTAGAGATAAAATGTCACAACACAACCAGACGTCACCTTTTAAATAAGACTCGTTTTAGGAAATGTTCTAGTTCTAAAAAAATTCCCTCTTTTTTTTTTTTTTTTTTTAAACAGATCACAGAGTACTCGCAGTGCTTCTGACACGGTGTTGTAGAGCATTTAATGATTAAAAAAAGTGAACTTGTGCTTAAACGAGGTGGCAAAAACACTCCCTGTGTAATGCATGTAGTATTTTGGCATTGTGTTTGAATTACCCAAATTGAAATGAACTCACTTTGGTCAAGACACTTGACAATCATCTTCATTTATTTACTTCTACACAGGTGAATGAGCTCAACATCGAAAACCGGTTAGAACGTTATACAAAACACTTCATTATATCACACAAAACTCGTCAAGAGTCTGAAGGGACCAGAAACTCGCAGTCAAAGTCTCAGATAACACATCACATAAATGTGTAATTTGGTTTGATTCTGCCAGAAATAAAACTCAGGAAAGAAAATTACTCCAAATAACAGTCAAAGAAAAACACCAGCACGACGATCTTGACAAATGAACAGCAAATTGAACGAAATTCAGTTGATTCGATTCATTTCATTAAACAAAATTCAAGTACAGAGAAACAATGCTCGTACGATTCAAAGCTGATCCACAGTCAGGGGAAATCTTTCATTGTAGTATTTACTGTTGGTCTGAATTCATGTTAAAACTCTTTGATAACCCAGTGTCAGGCCTATAATACAGAAGAAATCTTTGATTTTAAAGCCTTCCCTTACATACAGATGAATACAACTGTAATACCTCTTTAATATTATGTTATATAAACAACACCATACAATGGAAACGGCTAGAAACACAAGAGCGTCGGTTGTTCAGATGAATGTTCAAATAAAGGTTTAAGTGAGAAAAAATGGTTTAAATAAGAACTATTTAAAGATTTGTTCATGAATATGAGCGAAGATGCCGCAAAGAAATGAAAAGTTCAAGAAATCCAGGTTACCTGGTTTAAATTGGGTTTTTTCAAGTGCAGTTTTCAAGTCTCACAGGTGAAAATCCTGAACCAAAGAGGTTAATAAATGCCCCCTTTATTTTATCTGTGTGGATAATAAATGGCCCCTTCAAGACAACCTTTTAACATGTAATCAAACATTTTTAACCAGAACTGGACTGATTCCACTTTTTACTTTTCACTAGATTATGAAAACTGATATCGATCCAATAATAACTGAAAGGTCTGTGGCTCTGATCGAAATATAGGTCAAATTGAACCTTATGCCATTTCAGCATTTTAGGCCAGCAGCATGCTGAAACAGTACTGAGTTTTTGACCAGTGCATCGTCTTTAAATCCTTACCAAGCATTTAATGAGTAAAACACGATAGTGTGTGCAGTTATAGGAAAATAAGCCAAGACTGAGTGGAATGACACCATGTTGAAGTTGATTATTTTGCCATAACAGCACATCCAAACATGTTTTATTCCTCTTACACCACAGCAAGCTGACAGCGATTTCTTTGTTTCTCTCTCTTGAAGTAAAGTAAAGAAGTAAAGAACAAAAGGACAGACTAAACTCCGCTGTCCTGAAGCCTTTCCCCATGCGAAATGTAGCGACACTCGAGACTCCTTCCGTAAATGTTAAAAATCTGTCTTTCTTAAACAACAAAATGTTATTTATTATTAGCCTCGGATTACGTGGAGTGCCTCTGTGTCAGAGCTACTGTCATAGAAAAGCAGTCAACACATCTGACCAGACAGAATAGAAAACAGCAGTGCTGTGGTATAAGTACAATTCTCTTTACATTAAGAACATCCGTGGAATTTCAAAAACCAAGACACAAAAAGGTCTCCTGTTCGTTTTCCAAATTTGCTTTCCATTTACAAACATCACTCCTCTCCTTCCACAACCAGGCCTCGATGCTGAGAGCCGATTTTAGCGTCCTCCGGTTCGTCGGCTGTCACGCCCTTCTGCGCTTCCAGCTGCAGCTCCTCGAAGGATGAAGCGCTGGAGCTCCTTCTACTCCTGCGGCTGCCCGAGTCAGAATCTGAGACCGAGTCCTTGCGCTGGTGGTACAGGACGGATGGAGAGAGCGACAGGGCTGGAGATGTGTCTCTGCTGTGTGACGCGGGCAGGCAGCTGACCGAGCTGCACTCGCTGTGAGAGTCTGCACCTGCACACACACACACAAACAGGTAAACGAAGACACACTTGAGAAAAGCGAGTCTGAATTTCTTTCTCTTGGGCTCCAGCTAGTTAATCAGGAGCAGGATCTGACATTAGAGCTACTATCGGGTGTGTTTGTGTGTGTGCGGTTGCTGAATGCGAGACCTTCGTGGATAATTAAAGCTATGCCTATGTACTGTGTAAGCAAAGTAAGTAAGCACACAACTAGACTGTTTTAATTGGAGAAACGTGTCACTGTGCAGCTGATTTAGTGACGTGGTGAATCCGAGAGCAGGATGCTAACACGCCAGGGTTCAAACCCATCGATATGTGCTTACTTCAGCCCGGCTTTACCAAACAATCACAGAGGTGTTTCTGATCCTAATCCTCTTTGGCCTTCTCTCTGCTGGGTTTAGAACAGTTCTCATCCTAATCCTCTTTCTCCTTTCTCTACGCAGAGACACCGTTTGGTGATTTTTATCAGCGACTGAGCAGCACTTACTAGAAATAACAGTATCCCTGAGTTTTAAAGATCAAATCCTGACCCTCTGATCTCTCCAATTATCACCCAATCTCCAACCAGATTTTAGGGAACGTCGTCAACCGACAGCTCGGTTCGTTTCTCTAAGGAGGAAAAACAAGCATGATGTATTTCAGTCTGCTTTTCCAGAAAGTAAAAAGTGGCTAAAGTGGTCTGTAACCTGCTGCACATTGCACTTTGCATTGTGGTTATGTTTCTGTTATCGCGCTGGTCGATTTGAGCGTGAGTGCAGGATTTGACAGTGTTGATTGGCAGGCTTAAAAACGCACTCGGATTAGACAGGCGAGGTCTTGCTGTGTTTAGATCTTTACCTGACAGTTCGTTTCCAGTTAATGGAAAGTCTAGAAAAAGTATTCCTTCAGATTCTCTTTTAGTCCCCCTCTTAAAAATGTTCCCTATATCCAGGCATTTGCACAAATATAATTCGCAAATGTAAAGTTGGTGTTCATTCGTATGCTGATGAAACACAATTACACATTCATTTGGATCAGTTCACAAAATGTAAGACTTTGAATTTGGATGAACAGAAACATCCTTATAAATACTGATTAAACAGAAGTACTGGTGTTGGACGATGGTTTAGCTAATAAGCGATTACTAATCCTTGTTTTATATCAGAGGATGGTGGAGCATTACTGGCAAACAAAGAGAAATAAAAACAAAAAAACAAAAAAAAAAACCAAAGAAGCTTGTGTCTGTCTCCTCAAGCGGCTAACAATGAGCATCCGGCTTTGTATGGATTTTAATGTTACGCTGAATTCATTTATTATTTCACGGCTCTGCCTGAGTGTTACAGTGATGGTTTTGAAGTGATCTGCATAATTTTCGACCAGACAGGCTTCCACTAATAACAGGAAAGTCCAATTTAACAGCTTGTGATGAGCAGAAACCTGTCTGTACGTATAAATCTGTCCGACTGATTCGTTCAGAACGTAGGCGTCTGCGCTTGTGTGTCGAAGAGACGTGTTAATGTAATCATGCCGGCCGAAAACATCCTCTGTCTGCTAGCTTGCATTAAACTGCTGATTCAATCAGACAGCCAAAGAAAACCTGAAGGGATGCAAGACCTAGCACTTTTTGAGTTGCCAGAGAATAGGCTTTTCTGTGGCACCTTATTTTGACCTCTGCGTCACTGTTAAAGGTGCGATGGAAATGTGTTCTCAGCATCAGGTGCATCTTGGAGTGATGAAATATACAGCAACATGGGTGGGGGGGGGGAATCAAAAAGCACACCAACCTAAAGGTGCCAATGGCACAGTCAATTCAATTCTTTAATAAAAATGTTTGCTTTTCTGTGATAAAACTTTTGCATCTGGAACCAACACGAGTGAATTTGTGTTCCTGTGAAACCACCAGCCATGGTCATATAATTACAGTCAATTTATTCATTACTTTTATAGTAATTAACTCATTCATTCACACTGTAAGTAGGATGATACTGAGGCATATGTGAATATAAAATGGGCCTCGATTCCCTGTCAGTTTAACAGAAAATTTCATTAACTTGCAACTGCTTAATTTGACCAACTTGTTTTTTGTGAAGTTGGTAGACATTGTGGGCATAGGTTATGATTTACTGCTGGCCGAAAGGACCTAATGGACTTCTGTGATATATGCTGTAATCTGCAATTTCAGGCCATCTGCTAGGAAACAGGAAGGCACTGATGTATAGGATTTATGGTTATCTAGAAAGAACCGGCAAACACGAGATAGTCCAATTCAATTATTCTGTATCTGTAACTGAATCACGACTGGGTGAACTTTGGGAAAGCATTTAAACCATTAACTCCTGATGCTAAACTGCTTAATTGAAATAAAAAGGCCAATTTTTATATATTTCTTTTGTTTTCAGCAGGACTGTTTGTAAAAATCAAAGCGATTCCTGTCAAGACACGAATTAAATAATCAGTCTGGCATTGAATTTCTTGAAGAACAGTATGATTAAGTTTTACATTTCTAATCAAAATAGATATACTGTAAAAGATATACAAATGGACCGTTGACCTCAGTTGAAGGTGTAAAGTTAATGCTGTGTGAATAGGGCAGTGGATCCAAAAGGTAACAGCTAACATAGGCAGTGTGCTGTAAAACACTCAGTAAAAACATCTGGCAAATTGAAGTCAGATTTCAGTTTTACCTACATCTGAATATTAGTACTTTCTACAGAATGAGGACTTTTTTGGCATTGCGGTTTTACGTTGATAGATTTGGCTCCTAAGGGTTCTCATAATAGTCACACACTGTCGGAGTGACCGGCAGGGGGGGATATGAGGGGAAACAGAGTGTAAACAAATTGCACAAACAATATGCACAACCTGGACGGTGCTACAAAAGTAATTACAACACCTCTGTGATCCCTAATGTTCAGTTATATTAGTTAATATCAAACCTGCCACAGATTTCATAGAGTGACAGACTGACAGGTGTGGGTAGCAGACCTAGGGGAGCACACACACACACGCACACGCACAGCGGGCCAGCTGGTGTGTACAACACTTCCTTTAACTCATGCTGGGGGGATCCATCAAACCTCTCGCTCTCCATGACACAAACTGAGCAGCCATGTTTGATCCCAGCACACAGCATCCCTGAGTTATACTCACCCACAACATGCATTACGTTCACAAACATAATTACATCGACACACTCTTTCTCCTTCTCACATACACCTGTCTCATTATTCAGAGCATAGATAATGCGGTGTTACATTATTCACCTGAGCGCCATATGCCTGGTTGTTAAGGTTCAAGCTCAAAATATTAATTAATCTCTAAATATCAATATGGCGATATAACGGAATTAGGGGTTCGATGTAGTGCACCGACACACCAGTTGTTTACATGTTTACAATATACGTAGCTGTGCAAATTTAAAATCCATCAACTGTGCATGCATTTTCATTTCTGGGAAAAACACTAATAGAGCTGTTTAACCTCAGTGTCACTAGAATAAGAGTTGATGAGAAGTAACGCTACTAATGTTCTTCAAAACTTTTATACATAACCTCTCTGTATTCAAGGGCAGAGTCTACCTGTGATATCAGTTCTCCTGTCCTCCTCAGACTCCTCGCCTGCTTGTTGTCTTTTCGGGGCTTTCTGGACCTCAGGTACATAGAAATCTCCCTGCCTGGCCAGTGGACTCATGTAGTAGATGAACCCATTCCTGTAGATCTCGAGGAAGGGATGAGCACACAGCTTCCTGTCCTGTGAGAGAGAGATTTATAAATATAAAGTGATGCAGAACTCCAAACAAGTATTGTAGTGAGTAAACATACAGAGATAAGGTGAGTGTCAAAACGTGAGTGTCCAACGCCAGCATTATATCCAGCATTTGTCCTAATTGCTTTTTTAAGGTTTTAAACAATGTGATTAAATGCAAAAAGTGTATGACTGTTCAACGTGTGAAAATCCTGCAAACAGCATGAAAGGGACAGAAAGAGATGAAGCGAGAGATGAAGCGAGAGACCCATGTGAGCACGTCTGCCTTTCCATGGCTGAATAATCTCTAATAGGCGTGAATAGTGAGCTGATTTATTTATTCGGTGTGAGGAGGCTTCACAGCAGCAGCAGGTGTCAAGAGGAGCTGCCAAGCTGGAATAACTCAATCTCCCATCAAATATGTGCATATTCATACCTGAGCTAATTATGTGTGTAGGCAGCCTACAGAGGGCATGTCGAGTAGCATGCAAAGTGAGGTATAATGTGGTGCACTGTAGTATAGCATAGTATTCTGTACATTAGTGTACTAGAGTGTGAGTATAGTGTGTTGTAATGTAGTGTAGTGCACTGCAGTAAAGTGTGAGTATAGTGTGTTGTAATATAGTGTGGTGTAGTGCACTGTAGTATAGTGTGAGTATAGTGTGTTGTAATATAGTGTGGTATAGTGCACTGTAGTATAGTGCAGTGTAGTGTACTGTTGTGTAATGCAGTGCAGTAAAGTGTGAGTATAGTGTGTTGTAATATAGTGTAGTGTAGTGCACTGTGATATAGTGTAGTCTACTATAGTGTAGTGGAGTGCAGTACTGTGTGAGTATAGTGTGTTGCAATATAGTGTAGTGTAGTGCACTGTGATATAGTGTAGTCTACTATAGTGTAGTGGAGTGCAGTACTGTGTGAGTATAGTGTGTTGCAATATAGTGTAGTGTAGTGCACTGTGATATAGTGTAGTCTAGTGTAGTGGAGTGCAGTACTGTGTGAGTATAGTGTGTTGCAATATAGTGTAGTGCACTGCAGTAAAGTGTGACTATAGTATACTGTAATATAGTATCGTGAAATATAGAGTAGTGCAGTGGTTTTGAACTGGTCTAGCCTCATGACCCATGTTTTTCCGGAGTCAATAAGTCACAACCCATATTGTTGACACGACCCACCATCCCAATTAATTTCACAAAAAATAGCGCAGTATTTATGTTTGAGTGTCGTATTTTCATTTTGTCATGTTTACTGATGTGGACGATTAGTTTTAGATGTTGTTGTCATGCCAGCATAATCAACACATGGCTACTGCACACATGCTGTAACATAGGAAAGCTGATAACCTTCAGAATAAAAGAGCAGCTTTTTTCCACGTACACACCCACGACCCACTCAAAATGGCCCCGTGACACTTTTGGGTCATGACCCACCAGTTGAGAGAGGAGGATGTAATGCACTGCAGTACTGTAAAGTGTAGTGTACTGCAGTGCACTGTATAGTATGGTGTAGTAATATGGTGTAGTATTGTGTAGTCTAAGTGTATTTTATTGTAGTATTGTATGTTGTGCAGTCTAGTGTAGTGTTACGTAGTATAGAATAGTTGTATTACAGTGTGGTTTATATAGTGTAGTGTACAATGACATTGTGTCGTGCTGCGTAGTACGAGTGTGTTTTCTTGTAATGCACATAGTGTAGGACTGTAGAGTGTGAACGGTAGAGTAGTGTATTGTACTCTATTACAGTGTGGTATAGTGTAGTATATTGTAGTGCAGTGTAGTACAGTGTAGCATATGTGTATTTTAGTGTACTGTAGCTTGTAGCTTAAGGGTAGTGTAGCGTTGTGTAGTGAAGTTTAGTGTAGCATACATGTAGAGTAGTGAAGTTTAGTATAAGTGTAGCGTAGTGTAATATATTGAGTAGTGCTGTGTAGTATAGGGGAGTATGGTGGCAGAAGAGCTTGACGAGATCTTTCAGTGCAAGCAGAAAAGGAACTACTCACTAATAAAAGTGCCTCCTCCTCACCTTAACACCACCCCTCTCTCTCTCTCGCTCTCTCTCTCTCTTTCTCCTGCTTTCTTTCCTTTGAGCTTTTTTCTCTTTTCCACTTCTCCCTTATTCCCTGCGCCCCCTGACTCTGATCTCTAGTGGGTAATCATCTCTCTTGGCCACCTCTCCAGCCTCTCTTTCTTACACACACACACACACCCACACATACAACCCCACACACACCCACCCACGCACGTCACGTCTGGCTCTGAGGAGACCATTATGCTGCTCTTTACATGCTCATTTTACCACTTTTGCTTCTGCATGTCACACACACACATATATACACACACACACACACACAGACTCCGAGATCAGACCTCTTTATCAAAAAAAGGGGTCTTTTTTTCCTCAGCCCTTGTCCATCTTCGGATCTTTAATCATCGCCGTGCTTCCTGAGGCTTCCTCACATCTCACACCTCAGCTTTTCTGCAATAACACTCTGGTAATTCCTGGATTTCCACACAGTCTCTGCCGTGTGAACAGCATCAACACACTGCGAGGATTTCCACACAGTATGTGTCTGCTCTAAGAGGACTGGCACATAATTTACATTCACTGAGAACAATAAGTATGGCATGACTGATCTCAGACCAGCGTAATAATGAGTACTGTATGACTGATCAGACCAGGGTAATAATGAGTACTGTATGACTGATCTCAGACCAGAGTAATAACGAGTACTGTATGACTGATTAGACCAGAGTAATAATGAGTACAGTATGACTGATCAGACCAGAGTAATAACGAGTACTGTATGACTGATCAGACCAGAGTAATAATGAGTACAGTATGACTGATCTCAGACCAGATTAATAATGAGTACTGTATGACTGATCTCAGACCAGGGTAATATTGAGTACTGTATGACTGATATCAGACCAGAGTAATAATGAGTACTGTATGACTGATCTCAGACCAGAGTAATAATGAGTACTGTATGACTGATCTCAGACCAAAGTAATAATGAGTACTGTATGACTGATCTCAGACCAGAGTAATAACGAGTAGTGGATGACTGATCTGAGAACAGAGTAATAATGAGTAGTGGATCACTGATCTGAGAACAGATCATTTTTCATCTTATTTTTCATCTTCTGTACTACTTTAGAATAACTGGATAATTAATATTCAACACAATTGCATTCAAATACTAAATATTCTAACAAACTATAATCCGAATTAATTTTAGAGGAGTTTAAAATTAAAGGGCGGCCCCAACATGTGTACTGTTCCACCCATACAGCCGTGCCAATATGCTAGTATGTTGTTATCTATACTGTTACCAGCATACACAACCAGAAAACATTGCAACATGCTTCTTTATTTAAAAATATAACCAGAAAATATTGCAATATATTCTCATTGTGTTGCAGTTTCCGTGGGGAAACTTGTGCAATATGAGCAGCCGTAAACACGCACACAGACGACAATACATGAACATCTGATTCATAAATATTCATAAAGTCTACAGAATTCAGAGATTCATACAGGCTGGAGGAGTGCCACCGTGTCCTCGGGACAAAACTCAGAGTTTATTAACACAGCAGGAAAAAAAAAAACACACATATGACTGGATTGTAGCCTGTAAGTGGACTGCAGCAGCCCTTCACTACAGCAGCTCCGGTTTTAATTGAGTCTCTGGAGGACGGGCACATCGACCAGGGCGCTTTTAGCCGCTTGTCTGTAATACAGAGTAATCCATTCATCTATAAACACCCTGAGCAGAAAACACAGAGTGGCGATGTGTAGACATAAGATATTCAACACTCTTCTATCTTGTGTGGCTTCAGATGCTCATCGATTGAGCTTTTATCAATCATGTGATGTGCTTTATTTAACAACATTTGATTAAAATTCCCAGCAGAGATACATTTCCATCACTGATAAACCATACAGCTTATCCAGACCAGCAAGGACAGCCATTACATCCTTTTCCTTGTTGTTCTTGGGTTTTTTTCCTATTCCCAAGAAGACTTGTGATCAGCTGACGAGGAGGAAAAGAGCAGGGCTTATTGATTCATTGACTCCTGTGTTGTGTTACCATGAAACCATTTATCATTATCAGTAAAAACAGGCATTTTGTTTTATTTCAAGTGACCGAACCATGGAAAATCCAAACAGCACAAAAGGCCATGCACTGTAAATGTTCTGCAAAACAAAAAAGAAGGGACCAGTAATATACAGTACTTTGACACCTCTACTTTTAGAAAACATATGTAGATTTTACCAAAACAATATATAAATGTTTATACTTTGGTTATTGTCTAACCTCGCCTTGATGAATCCTCACTAGATAGGTGCACTTTTCTCAAGTTTACAGAAAGACAGAACCACTGTTGTTAGCGGAACAGATCAGTGAAGCGAAGAGACGACAACGAGGCTCGTATTTAAACACCGTGAGTGACTTTTACTTGAAGTGATGAGTCAGAGACTGATGTGGATGACCTTGATAATCAAAGTCCGGAGACATTTCTTGTTGCAGACTCTACAAATGTGTTCCACCAGTAGCTTAGGTTATATAAATGTAGCGGTATCGGTGTGACGTCTTTCTGTGGATTTGTAATGAAATCTGTAAATGCAGTATTTTCCCTTTTCACTTTTGGGTGTAAACCGACTTTAAAGTGGTGAAATTTTACATCCGGTTGCGATAAAGAGAAACATAGTTCAGTTCAGGGAAACTTTAAAGGTCCACTATGTAGTATTCAGCCCCTGAATGCCCCGCTCTTACCCCTCCCTTTCCAGGCGTGTATTAGAGAGTACAGTGGCCGTCGGGTGCCCGTAGCGTACTTCCAATTACTTACATTCACACTTCCTGGTTGTTTCCTTGCTAAATAATAAGTATGACCCTCCATTTTTCAAAAGTTGGGTTCTCAAACATGTTATCCAGCTCCAGCAAACACTGATTCCTCTTCTTTATCCTTCATTATCTTCATTCCGGTACTTCCTTCCGGATCCATGCTGACACTTGTAAAAACGTGAAGCGTTCTCTGGAGGTTTGTCCGTTCTGGGCTACCGTAGCGGCGCAACATGGCGGCTCCGTAGAGGTGGACCCGCTCCCTGTGTAGATATAAAGCGCTCATTCTAAGCTTACAAAAACACAACGATTCGTAGATACAGCTAATCATACACTAATAACAACATATGAATTACATCAGAATATTATGGAATATATATACTCTGAAAATACACTATTATATAAAATATACTCAAATAGTTTTTTTAGAGCTAAAATTGCTGACTAAAATTGTATTCCGCACTCACTCTCTGAAGTCATATCTATTTAACTTACCAAATTACTAAAGGCTATTTGATTTTCTTCAAGGAGATGAGTTGGTCAGGTAATGTCTTTTTAGGGCGTAAAAGCCTATGGGATTTCTTAATGCTGGTTACTGCATGTTATTATTATTACCGTTATTATTATTAATGTTATGATGTTTGGACCTTTACATTCTCTCAACCTCCAGAAATGTCCTCTGACTCTTCGAGCTGTTTTTCCGCCTCTACATCTTCCCACTCCTCATCAGCATCATCATTATTCTGTTCTTTTGTTTTTTCTTTCTTTCACACAGCTCTTTACAGCAGTACAATGGGATTTTTTTGCCTGAAAACGGCCATTCTTGACAAACCGGCCATTTCTCAAAAATAAACATGACAAAGTATGAGAATAGGACTGCTTTACTAATCATTTCAGCTATAATGAGGACAGAAACAGAGGCTGGAGTCAGGACTGAGGCGGGAGAAGAAAAAAAAAAAAGAGTTGCGGTTTCTTATCCAAAACCTAAAGGAGAGATGTGTTAGCTCTGCTCCTCTGCACGTCCCTTTAATTACTACCTGCTGATACAAATACAGCTCCTGCTCCTGCCGCTCTGAGAGAAAAGGGCGGATATGGGAAGAGAGAGAGAATTTTTGGACTTATTTTTGGCCTATATTTTGGCGAATTACTCATACAAATCATACAAAAGCAGAACAAAGAATCAAAGACAAATACCACAGACCAGTCATAGAAAAACAGAGCACAGTGTCCATAAACAAGTCACGGCTGTTCACAAAGCATCCCATCGCATTCAGGTCACGCTCGGGTCACGCTCGCGTCATCTTCAGCAATCCTCAGCAGCCTTCCCAGAGAGAGGGGTCATGGGAAATCTAACAAACACTCTGGCACAAAGTAAAGTGAATGGGTAAGTCGTGCCATGTGCAGTCACTAAGGAAGTGGAATTAATGAGGAAACGTCAGCGTTCACACTCGGCAGGAGGCGTGGAGAGCAGTGTCCTTAAAAAGGTTACGGAAAATAACGCAAACTAAAGCTGAGAGGTTTGTTAAAGCAATTATGGAGATCTCCAAGTGACTTTCTGTTGAAGAATAAAGACATCATCTTTACTCTGTTATGAAACACATTAGCGGAGTGCTGAAGAACTTGGGTTTCACAGATGTGACTCTGTGTGTGTGTGTGTGTGTGTGTGTGTGTGAGTGTGGGTGGGTGTGAGTGTGTGTGTGTGTGTGTGTGTGTGTGTGTGTGGGTGGGTGGGTATTCAATGAGGTGTAAATGAAACAGCACCACTGACCAGGCAAAAATGAAGTGTAAAAACTCATCAGCAGTTATTTGCTTGTAATTTCCATTCATCTTATTTTTTTTATTACTTTCTCTCTATCTTGCTCTCTCATTCTCTCGCTCACACACACACATTTCCCATACTCCTAATTCTCATGAATAACAATAGGAAATCTGTCTTTGTAAATCAAACACACATGCTTTAGCTGTAATTTAAAGAGCAGAAATATAAATATTCTCCTTCACTTCCTGATGTTCTCTTTCACACACACATACACACACACACAAACACACTTTAAAGCTGTATAGATCAGTGTAGATCCTGAGACACAGTTATGTTACACAGGGATTAAAGTGAAAATAATCCTCATGGCTGAATGTTTCTCATTCTCACTTAAGCAGGTTTAGATTTTCTGGCAGAGTCATGAAGAAATACTGAATGATAAAATAAAGATATTTTTTACGCAGTGTAGGTCTGAGACTTCAGAATTAGTTTTCCATCAAATTCTGTGGTTATTGTTTCCTAAACACCAGAACCCGACTGTTAACATCACCAAGTCGTGTCCTGTTAGAGTGCATGCGAGACGAGCACGCTTCTCTTACTCCTAATAACGCATCTTCTTTTTCATCTTCTTATACTTATTTCTATTCTTCTAATTCTTCTTTCTGAGAATGAAAGTAGTCAGCGTAAAGATTCTGATCAAACTGGAGTCTATTTTTGGTTTTGATCAAATTTACAATTTAGTTTTAAATGTATTTTTTTTTTTTTTTTTAGTTAAAGCTCTGCTTTAACCTTACATTTTAATCTCTCAAACACACACACACACACACACACACACACACACAGAGTGCAGGTGCACACAGTAATATATATATTACTCGGCTCATTTGAACACTCGATGCTGATCGGTCAGTTGCGGCATTCCACATTATGTTGTTTCTGTAGAACACACCGTTGATATGGATCAGGACCCACCAGAGTGGCAGAACCCAAGTTTCCCAGCAGACCAGAGCATCACGCTGCGTCCACCAGGGTTGCCTTCTTCCCATAGTTCATCCTGGTGCCATCTCTTCCCCAGGTCAATGAAGCTTTGGTGCCCATGACCCTGTTGCTGATTCACTGGTTGTCCTTCCTTGGCCACTTTTGGTAGGTACTAACCACTGTATACCGGGAACACCCCACAAGACCTGCTCTTTTGGAGACGTTCTGACCCAGTGCTCTAGCCATCACAATCTGGCCCGTGTCAAAGTCACCCAGATCCTTATGTTTGCCCATTTTTCCTGCTTCCAACTCATCAACTTCAAGAACTGACTGTTCACTTGCTGCATGTTACATCCCACCCCTCGACAGGTGACACTGGAACAAGATAATCAATGTCATTCACGTCACCTGTCAATGGTTTTAATGTTCCTGCTGAACATCTTACTGTCGTTCCGTCGGTTCTTTTTCCTCCCTCAGCTTCTGTCACATGATTTCTCTTTCACGAATTCTCTCTTCCTGTCTTCCTGTCTCTTTCCCCTATTGTTTTTTTCTTTTTCTTTCTGTCTTCCAATTTTTCTCACAGTGTCACTTTCACATATTCCCCCATATTCGTGCTCTCTCTCGCTCTCTCTCATAGTCATGGTCTCACTGTTCGTTTGTCTGTTTCTGTTTCTTTTTGTACAGCGCACACGACTGGAAAACATATTCTCACTGCTAGAACAGTGATTTTTCTTTTGGGCCAAAATATTCAGCAAGACAGGAACATACTCTAGTCTAAAGGTTTTATCTGGAACAGCAAAACGAGCAAAAAACAAGAAAGAACAAAATGTCAGGACAGACAGCAGTGGATGTGGTAGTGATGTTTAGCAGCCTAGTGGCTGCACGGCTTAGAGCTGAACATGCACACTATGCTTTAATGGAGAAGCTTCTTTCTTTCTTTCTTTCTTTCTTTCTTTCTTTCTTTCTCACTCTGTGTGTTTTTGTTCCTTTTCCTCACCTTCACCTTTTCTCCACCTCTCCTTTCCTAATTCCCTTTCTTTCTTTTATCATTTTTGTTGTCTTTTCCTTTTCTTTCTTTGTCTGTTTCTTGTCATTCCGTTTCTCTTGTTATTATTTTTCATTTCTGTCACGTTCATATTTTTCTTGCTCCTTGAATCCTTTTCTTTCTTTCCTTTAGTCTTTCTTATTCTCTCCCTCTCCCTTTTTCTTTCTTTCTTTCTTTCTTTCAGATTTAATGTGGTAAATGCACAAGAACGTTTAACGTAATGCTACTATTTTTATGCTCTCAGCTCGGAGGAAACCGACATTATAACTGTGTAATTACATTAATTATGTACCTTAATTATAGTTGAAATGTTTACTATGCAGTAAGTACATGAAAAACTGCACAGCATGGTAATATTATGAAGATAATGAAGAGTGAAGGGTAGACGTGGTGCGATAAAGGATGATATATGTATGCAGTTTTGGGGATTATGGTTCTAGCAATTTTCAGAAAAGCAGGATATATGCTCATATATTTCCAGTACAGTTGTGCACCACGACACATAAAGACACACACGAACAAACTTGCCCCAGTAAATCACACTATATCTTCCCTAACATGGTGTGAAACAAGAGGACCAATCAGTTCTGAAAGCCCACATTAGCCTCTCCATCCTGATTGCCTGCTCTCTAATTCCCACTTGCCGAAGCCTTTCTCACTTCCTCTCTTGTTAAAAGACTGTAATCCGCAGGACTGCGGGGTTGAAGACTGTCAAACGTCCGCGAAAAACACAGGGGACGAGTGTGTTCTCAGCTGCGTCTGACAGTCCTCTCCATTAGCGGCCACTAAAACTCCAAAAATACACAGGACTGGAGTGAGCCGGAGTTTAGCTCGTGTCTGTCTGAGCTCCTGTAGGATTCATCAGCGTGAAGTCTGTAGTCACACCCGTGAGACTTTACAGAGTCCTTCTGCAGTACACTGAGATGACGGCGACTGAGGCGTGGAAAAACACCGATTTTTTAGTTTGATCCTAAGATGTCTTGGATCAGACGTTAGCGACGCTCGGTCTCAAAGCTGAGGAGAAACAAGGCGTGCAAAGTGTTTTTAAGGAACACTAACATGACTCACGTTCCCGATACACAGAGCCAAAACGCACAAGCGTCTGACCGCTTGATGTCGTTTTTCATAAATGGTTTGTGTCAGGGCTCCGGACTACGACCATTTAGTTGCATTTTGCAACAAAATTTTATAACTAGGCGCACGAATGCGACTAGCAAACATGCCCCCATTTGTTTTTAAATCATGTGGAACACCAGGAGGGAGCTAGAATTGGTGCGTTTGTGTGTTTGTGCTCGATTGTAATGGAGAGCCAACAGTATGTCTTCGCTTCGTTCTCATTCAGGTTGTATGGGGCGAAATTACCATTGTTATTGTTAATCAATTATCAATGTCATGCAAATGAGAAGCACACGAGAACCAATCAGTTCAGCATGTGGTATGTTTGGTACGTGGCGTTCTCCAGAGAGGCGCGAGTAAGAAAAACAGCCAGACCAAGATGCTGGAGGCTAAAGGCTACATGTAGCATAAACATGTTGTGTTGCTTTGTTTGTATATTTAATTGGCACGCATAAAATCTGTGCTGGTGCTACTACACTTTTCAGTAAGGAGCACGTAAACAGTTAGCCCTGCCCTGGTGCTCTGGTGTGAAATATTTTTGCTTCTCACTTCTGCTTATCTGCTGTAGCTTTCTGTAGGTTTTTTTTTTTAACAAAATATCCATGCCGATGGTTTCACACACTGTTAAACAGATTCACAGTGGAGTGAAAATTTAGGTTGGTTTATTTGACTGTATCCCAAATCACAGGCAAAATAGTACATTTATCGTTCACAGTATTGGGTTACGTTTAATAAGGAATATCGATTATTGCCCCCTAGTGGTACGGAGTTATTTATTTTCATACATTTGACTTTCCAGTTTTTTCTTTACAATGTGCAATTTTGATCTTGAGCACTGAGTTGAATCTTGAATACTGAGTTGTCTGTAATCCCCCTTGATTTTAGACGTTGACTTGGCGTATCACTGTCGTAAATATGAAGTGATGCTAGTTCAGGCGACGTAGCATGCTGTTAAATATGTTTATTAATTACTGTAACGTTTAGTGAAACTGATGTTATGTCAGTAGATAAAGCATGAACACTTGCATTAATGAATGTTTTCAATACGAACATGTTACTGAAAGTGTTAGGGTTTTGGCAAAATTCAGAACTGAGGCTGAAGCATGTTCCAGTATTTATCCCCCGAACACCAGAGTTCAGGAGGTTGTCCACATTTACATAAATATGAGGTCAATTAATACATGTTAACTCACTTTTAACACAATGATGGTCAACCTATTTAAGCTGATCTTTGTGTTGTTAATGTTGATAAATAATCACAGCTAAGGGATCCTTAACGTAAAGCATTAACTTTATTTCTTTAGACACCTTGCCCTGAGCATCATAGGTATGATTGCTGTGAGACGATATTTGAATATAATTGGTGACACTTCTTCAGCGTTAAATCTGTCAACATGAATCACCAAAAAAATACATCAGTGGATCAAGTCGGCAAACGTGTCACATTCAATCCGACTCAGATCCAGCACATCACGGCATGAAAAGACACGAGCACAAATGAAACCGGGGATGATCGGATTCCTAGTGTCAGCCCAGTCCCTCACTTCTTTTCGGATGCTTCATTGTACCAGCTTTCCTTTTGAAACAAAGTGCATTAGCCTGGTTTGTGGGGATTTATTAGAAGTCGCACAAAAGACTCGCTCTGACAGGTCTCGCATTAAAACCCACCGCCGAGCGTTTCTGGCTCGCTCGTTTACTTCTCTGAAAGTTTGTTCAGATTTTCTCCGCCCCGTTCTGACCCTTGCTAACTGCTCTAGAATGGTTCTCTTTAGGGGGAAAAAAAACACAAGGCCGGTCTCCGGGCTTCTTTTATCTTGGAGCGGTTTTTTTCTTTCTTAAACTGAATGGCCCTGGTGCTTCTCCAAGCCCCTGCTGCACTCCGGCCCCCATCCGGCTCTCATACTCCGCTGCGCACAAATTGCATTCTGAATCGCTTCGGTGTGAAAATCCCTCATCAGGAGAGAGGGGACGAGGAAGAGAGGCGGCGGGAATCCTATTCATTTATATGTATATCTCAGAGAGGAGGTTCTCTGGGTCGCTGGGACATTTTAGCTCTCTTTTTGCATAATAAGTCTGAAGGACCACATCTGCGAAAAATAATTGAATTTGCCGGGAAACGTGTTAAGTCGCATGCCACTATCAGGATTAAATTGATCTAACAGAAGGACGAAATGTTCAGTGAATGTTCATGGAGGTCACCTGAAACAAACGATTAGAACAACTTCATCCAAGAGCTTCCACTTGAGACAATGAACTCTCAAACAGATTCTCACCATCTCTCTCTCTCTCTCTCCATCTCACTCAGACAAGATGAGCTACTAGAGCTTTAGCAATATCACTTTCAAAACCTTCACACACACACACACACACACACACACACACATACACACATACACACACACACACACCCACCCCACACAATGAAATTCTGAATAGAGAAAATCAGAGATACTTGAAGCAAGGCCTGTTGCCTAGGTAACGGGCAGGACAGATTTCCATGGAGATTAGATCCTCTGATATTCCAGAGACGGAAGAAGAGAAAAGGCGAGGAACGAGAGGAAGAGCAAGATAACAAGAGTCCTTCATTATTAAAGTGGGGGAGTGTCGGGCTTGAAGGGATTCCACACAAATGATGACAATCGGTGAGCCACAACATACGAACACCACACACACACACACACACACACACACACACACGCGCGCGCGTGCACACGTGCACACGCACACACACAAAGCCAAGTATATTACACCTGTGGTGTCTTTTACTGTTTTCACTGCTATTTTCTGGCTTTCTGCCACTCTTGAGGCTGATAACTAGGACATTATAAGTCATATATTTCCATAAGTCATATATTTCTACATTTGTAGAAATGCAGGAAATGTTTTTTAAGGCATCATCCTGCAGGTAGTGTTGCCAGAGTGCTCCGGAATCACCGCAGGCTCGACCAGCATAAAGCGTTTACCGAAGACGTCACAAAAAGTCTTTAATCTAAATGATCGAGCCGAAATAACATTGGCGAGTAAATCTCCCAAAAGTGGTCCTAAAGGTCCAAGTGTGTGCCTTAAATCATTTTAAAGGTACTCGACATTTACATTAAAATGTAATAAATGAAGACGCACTGACAGGAAGCGAGGCTCTCTTAGAGAAATCCCTTTATATGCTGCAGTGTACACACGTTCTAGTTAAACCTTGGCAAGCGGACTCATGTTGCAGTACAATTGGAGCAAATTGAGCATGTAACAACATAATTAAGTGTATAACAGCAGTGTTCAGAGCGTGGGGTCACGACCTTATGGAGACACCACACTCCGCCTCATGAGCAACGACAGATGGAGCTTTGGCAAGCCGGAGAGAGAGTACGATACTACACTCTGAATGTTTGTCTAATCTTTTTTTAATTTGCAAAATGTGCATCCTCAGAGACATCAGACATCTTTTCAAACGGTCAGTCATGTCGCACCGCCATGGAGGACATCGCTGCCTGTCCTGTTCCGTCTACGTGAACAAATATTTGTGGCTAGCGTCACACTAATTGAAAAATTAGACCAACAAACGCTTTAGAGAGGAGATCCTGCTCTGCTCACTCCAGACGCTTTCTCATGAACTGTATTATACGGAGACACACACAGTCACCATGAAAGTCCTATTTATATGAGCAGGTTACTGGTAATTTCCCAGTAATGCTACTAGGTCTCAAGAGTTTAATGCTACCTTGCATTCACACATAATCTCCTCTCAAATAACCTTTCCACATTTGTCCAAATGGGGCTCCTGCATTTGTTTATACGGTTTATTTCAAATTCCCTGTTTGTGTTGCATTTTAGTTGAAGAAATGACTGTGGAACTAGCGCGATGAACCATAACCACCTCAAATCAGATTTCACAGTGTGGCGTCGCAGTGTGGTGTCTCCTTTAAGACGCTTTAACGGTTAATTGAACAGTGGTATGAACAGCCTGCGGCTCAGATAGAGAGAGACACAGTAACGCTCTGATCACATCAGGATATGAGCCATATAGGTAGCGATCCTGGTTTAACGGTTTTCCCCTGCAGTCCTTGTAAAATTCTGTTTAATCGTCTGTTTAACTGGCTATTGATCAGCATTTATGTTTGGATGCAGATACGAGTTATAAAAAGAAAAGTCACATTTATTGTTAGTGTGAAAATTCACCTAGCAGTGAACAGGAACAGTGGAAAGATTCTAGTTTATCTTTTAATCAATTTCACAAGCTAGTTGGTTTGATATTACACAGATCAATTTATATTTAATAACATGAACATGATGTTACTTTAGTAACTTTGCTGGTAATCATATTGACATTGTGTTTATGTAAATTGATTAAACACTATCCGTGATGCCAAAGAGATTTAAAGATGTAATAAGTAAACCCTCAATAAAAAATTATTACTCTCTATGTAAAAATACTTACATTTAAAATAATGATTTTATATAGGGCTTTAGTCTTGTGTAAATCTGTAAACAGTTTACAGCAGGGGAAAGTTTTGAGTTCGCCTACCTTCAAGTAGAACAGAAAGTTTCAGCTCTGATGCAGCAGGCATGAGTGCCTCTAATGGGAGCGCATTAATTGCTTTCACAATTAACGAACAGCCGATTAGCGGCATGCATGGGCCAGAGTCACCGTAACGATTAATAATAGATTAATTATGCAGCCTTAACGAGCAGGACTGTTGTTATGGAGATAGAGGCCGTATTAGGGAGCTGTTATTTTGGTGCTGAAGGTGCGCAGAGACCAGACTCTCATTTATAAGCATGTCCTGAGAGGCAGGGATGAGATGACAGGAGCTGGTTGGAGTTAAGTGGATCTGCTCCAGAGCACAACAGCAGAAGTAGTCTGTGGGCAAGGAGTTTAGAAAGCTTTTTCATCGGATACTTCACGGTACTGCAAAAGTCTCAGCTTTGTACATCCCAAAGTGCAAGTCCCAGTAAGGAGCTCATACTTTTAGAGGAATGGTTCACATGTTACGTATGAATGGTGTAAATAATGGGGGGTTTATTAATAATAATAATAATAATAATAATAATAATAATAATAATGAAGGAGCCAGTCTAGACAGTTATCATTATGGTCAGAGATGACAGTAATGCTCATAAAAATTAATCATGAAAAAAGTGCTTGGACTTACTGATGTCTGATTGGTCATTTAGATTAGAAACCTGTATTGGCTGAATAATGTTGCATCTCCACTATACATGATACAATGCACAATTCCAGTTCTTCCATGTTTCAATTAAAAGAAGTCTTCTGTAAAATGCTAGCTGGTGCAATTGCTCTGCAAGCCAGCCTTTCTGGATGTGTGTTTCTCTGCTTTGACAGCACTTTAATATTTTCCATTACCCTGAAACACTACACTTAGTTTTGTAATCTAAAGATATTTCAAGCCAAACACAAAAACACTGTGAGTGCATGACAACATTGCGATAAAAACGGCCTGACATTCAAGAAAGAACAGATTTTTTACTACGTGGAGAAAGATGAAAGAAAAACATTATCATATCATCTCCAAGACATACTCCTTTACAGCATCTCAAAAAAACAGCTCCAACTGATTGATTACACACTCCAACACCAATACACACATGACTGGACAAAGTACATTTCCACAATCAGTAAATTAGAATGTAACTCATTACCACTGTACAGACTCATTACCACTGTACAGACTCATTGCCACACTACAGACTCATTACCACTGTACAGATTCATTACCACTGTACAGACTCATTACCACACTACAGACTCATTACCACTGTACAGACTCATTACCACACTACAGACTCATTACCAGTCTACAGACTCATTACCACACTACAGACTCATTACCACTGTACAGACTCATTGCCACACTACAGACTCATTACCACTGTACAGACTCATTACCACATTAAACTCATTACCAGTCTACAGACTCATTACCACTGTACAGACTCATTACCACACTACAGATTCATTACCACTGTACAGACTCATTACCACACTACAGATTCATTACCACTGTACAGACTCATTACTGCTGTACAGACTCATTACCACACTACAGACTCATTACCAGTCTACAGACTCATTACCGCACTACAGACTCAGTGCCTGGCTAAAATAAAAGCTAATTCCATGTGAATATTAATGAAAGAGAAGAAAAGAGACAGAGACAAACACACACACAATCTATCTCTCTCTCTCTCT
>JAQQZR010000016.1:16809949-16829885 GCA_030068235.1 Notoglanidium macrostoma
TAAAGTTTTTTCTGTGACCATTGTGAGTTTTTCTTTCATTGACTGAAGGGTACCAACAATTTTGTCCACGTGTGTATAATATATGGTAACATCATATGACAGATTTTAAGATTTTCAGGAATATGTTTTTCACCAGTTCACAGATCATACACACTTAGAAAAAGGGTACTAAACTGTACATTTCCTTGCCACTGGACTCGTCCCCTTGAGCGTGTATGTCTTGTACATTTAACTTGGAATATTTAATGATTTGTATGTTTAAATTATTTCTCAACTTTTTCAATATTGTATAAGTAGTAACTAATCCAGTACAAACTGAGACAGCTTGGGCATATAGATTGGTGAGACAGACAGAAAGTCTGGAGCATTTCATTTCATGCACAGCCTCTGTCCCGCCCCTTCACCCGAGCTCTGACCTCACGCAATCTACTAACTAAGGCAGTGTGCAAAAACCTCTCATTCCACGCTCGTCTCTACTCCTGTCAACATGGCCGTGAACTTTTATGACCTTTCAGCCAAGCTGCTGTCAGGTGACAATCTAAGTTTCTCCTCGCTTAAAGGAAAAGTGGTGCTGATCGAGAATGTGGCATCTCTCTGAGGCACGACTGTCAGGGACTACACTCAGATGAATGAGCTCCACTCCAAATACTCGGAGAAGGGGCTTGTTGTGCTGGGAGCTCCCTGCAACCAGTTCGGCCATCAGGTAAGGTCGCAGTGTGTGTTTTTAACTCTTCTATAACACAATATACAAAGTCCAGTCATAGTATAAAACTAGGATTTGTTTGAGTCTCTAATCCTGACTTAACAGTCCATGACCAAAACCTGTACTTTCTTCGGTGGATAATCTCATCCTGGAAGAGGATGGATTCCCTTTAGAGTCCAGCTGCTCTCAAAGTTTCACTCAAAGAAGCCACCTCTGACTTGTTCATAAGGAATTTAATCACGAATCGACATCGGGATTTCTATAATGCTGATTTGTGACTTGTCTATACAAATAAAATTGAATTGCCTTGAAACTGAGCCAGGTAATCAAGGACATTAGGAGTACTAGATTGGAAATTTGATTGTTCAGCATGACTGTGTGATAGAATCCTATAATGAGTGCTTAGTGATTGGGGTTTGTAATTACAGCCTATGTTGCTCATTCTTTTTTTCAAAACAAGGAAAATGCCAAGAACGAAGAAATCCTGAACTGCTTGAAGTACGTGCGTCCAGGGAATGGCTTCGTGCCACGCTTCCAGCTCCTGGAAAAGATTGAAGTGAATGGCAAAGATGCGCACCCTCTGTTCGTGTTTCTCAAGGAGAAGCTTCCTTTCCCCAGCGACAACCCCACGGCCTTGATGACCGACCCCAAATTCATCGTCTGGAGTCCCGTGTGCAGGAACGACGTCTCATGGAACTTCGAAAAGTTCCTCATTGGCCCCGATGGAAAACCGTTCAAGCGCTACAGCAGGAACTTCCTGACCAGTGACATCGAGGCTGACATAAAAGAGCTCCTCAAAAAAGTGAAGTAAACCATCTTGTCCCAGGATGGCCTCAGAGGGGGTTGTGTGCAGATAGAGATGTGACATGGCCACTCCTGTCTTATCGGCCTCCTGCCTGCAGAGAAAGATGGCAGTTTGAATTCAGCCGGCTGTGCTGACTTGGTTAGAGTTTGACTGATTAGTAGGAGGTTTGCTGTATGAAGCCGCCGCTTGAAATCAGTATTGAGGGTGGTGGCGGATGTGAACGTAAACACCTATTATTAACAGCCTTAATTTAGCCATGTACAGCAGAGCTCGACTTCTGTATGAAACCAAATAAACTGCAGAAAAATTCATTCATGGATTGTCTTGTTTTGTCTTCAAAAGGTGTCAACAAGTCATTGGGTGTGTGTGTGTGTGTGTGTGTGTGTGTGTGTTTATGACACCACAGTGCAGTCATCATGCCGACTAGGAAAAACTCAAAGCCAGTTCAAAGCCAGAGATTAATCTTAATAACTGATTGTAAAGGTTAAAGATTAAATGCTTACAATAGCAAGGACGAGGTTGTAACACTCTCACGGCTTCTCTCAAGGCAATTAAAGCTATTTGAGCTGCAATATATTAATAAGAGTTGCAACATCAGATTTTTCCCATCCTTGATCAGCTAACTTATTAACAGAGAAGGTCATAGTGGAGAGAAAATACTCAAAAACAGATCAGTTTTGTTATGTTTATTTATAGAGCATTTAAGAAATATGTTAATACAATTTTCTTCAAGTAGAAATAATATTCTAAAATCTAAATGACAGCCTTTTTTCAGCAGGCTCCATTTTTTAATAATATAATATAATACTTGAAAATATATTTTTTAAAATCCTCTCACTGTTTGTCAGTGTTAGTGATATGAATGTTATAAGTCATATTAAGGGTAATTGTAAATTTGTCAGAAGGCTGAGAAGATTTATGTTGAAATAAACCATGTGGTTAAGGCACATGACAAATGAAAAACAGTCTCATACAGTTTACCGAGGCTACACCAGAGTTTAAACCTGTACACTGTGGTTTTGTTGTTGTTCACTGAGCCTGTACAGGTTGTGCAGCTCCATGTCTCAGAGCCATGACCAGGTTTTAGTCCATGGAATGTCTATTAGACAAAGAGCCTGTAATCCTGCTCCATGTCCAGAACTGTGTCTATGAATCTCACATCCTCCTCGTCCTCTTCTCCATCAGCAGCTCCTTCCTCTACACCGCTGTCTGTACTTCCTGGGCTGTCTCCTCGCACCAGCGGCATGTTCATGTTCAGAGAGAGCCGGTTACATGCTCGGTTTAGCTCGTTCTCAAACTCCAGCTTCGCCATCAGCTCATCCAAAGTCTCCATGCTGGGGCTGTCTTCAGAAAAGAAACCGGAGGAATTACAGAACATGACTGCAGCTGGATGATAATTATAACGTTCATTTCACTGTGTTATTCAAGTGCGCAAAGAAAGTTAGGCTTAGAGTTACGTTAGAATAGAATTACATTGCACTACTTATTCAAAATAATATCTCGCTGTGCTTGACAAAAAAGAAGACCAGTAATTTCCACCAGTAATAAAATACAAGTATGAAAATAGTCGCCACAATTAATCATATATTAATAATGATTGTGATTCTTGAATTTGTTTAATTAATTAAACCTGATTCACTTGCAAAAAAAAAAAAAGGGTAATATAAGATGTGTTTTTTAAATTGTCGCTTAAATTACAAGCTCCTGATTCATACATATTTTATCCTCTCCGTAGTTTTATTTATTTATTTATTTATTTACGTAGCCATTTTACTCTGTGCATACAATAGAAAGGTGTGTTTTATTGTTTTGAAAAAGACTGAGTGCAAAAACAAATTAAATTAAATGAACAAAACAAACTGGATAATTGCGATTAAAAATGATATGATAAATATTTCTGACGTTAATCTAGATCTAGAATAAAATTACTAAAACAATATGCACAGAGCAAAAAAATGTACTCTTCTGAGATCCAAAGTAAATGAATGTATTTTTCATTGCTCTACAATCTGTCAGTGGTATAACACATCTCACTGACCAATCGTTGCAAGAAGATCCTGATGTTCAGATTCAGGCCCAGAGACCGTAAAACCCTCCAGTCCATGTCTGGATCCCTGTCTGGACCACAATAGGTGTGGAGAATAATTAGAGGTGTTATGAAGTATGCACATGAAGCACATAATTAAAGTTAATCATCAAACCCACAGCACACACACCCATCGTCAACTGTGCTCTGTGTGACGAGGTGATTATGGGCCATCAGGGCGAGGCAGAGGTTATGAAGTATCTCTGGATGGTGAGATGGGAGAGGACAAGAGACATAAAGTGTAGGTCCAGGTCCTGAGATGGTGTCTGAGCAGTAGGTGTCCTCAGAAAGATGGTTCGTTGCTTCACCTAAGGCTTTTGCAAGTCCTTGTCTGCACTGGTTCAGCTGGGCTGACATTGATCTAAAGGTTTTAAAAAACCTGTCTTATTTCTGTCTGTAATACATTGCACCTGGGTTGAAAATAAATATATACCTTGATTTTACAGTTTAGCTACAAAAAAGTATACATTTTACTCGCTTGCTTAAAAAATGTGCATCCCAACCCACATGCTCTATTTAATTAGTACTGAAGTGTTTATCATCAAGGTGTTCAGTGATTTAAAACGCACAGCATGTATACTTTGTTTCATTTAAAGCATGAAAATTCTTAAAATAGCTGTAAGAGTTCAAGATAGAAATAAATTTGAAGGCTTTTGCAATAGCTCATTCACAATATATTGACATTTTACACAACATAACATCTGGAAAAGTGCTTTGAAGCATAAAAGTTTACATTTATACAATGTTTATGTTGATGTTTATATACATTTGTGTTACCTTCTTAACGTGTAACTCACTGAAATGGTTAATGAGGTAAACGTTTGCACTCATCCATACATATTTAAAATACAATCATGCTTTGTGTAGATTTCCTGAGAAGCTTTGGCAATAAGAGGCAGTATCTTGGGATGACTGTGCAATCCTTCCTAATTAATAAATCATTTGAAATTGAAGTTCAATATGAAAAACATTATAATGTAGTATTGTCATATACACGATTTTCTTGCGGATATTTATGAACAAGAGAGATTTTTTAAAGCCTGTATTTTTCCATTAAATCCTTTTCTGAGCTAAAATGAAGTTAAAGTTTGAACGATTGCCAAATTAGCATATTTACTTCTTTCATTAAAATCAACTCGGCTTAAAGGTCTAATTTAGTTCATTCATTAAATTAATAATCCCAAGCAGAACCAACACGACATGTAAAAGCAATGTACTAATATTATATTATTCCAATATAAAATAAATCAAATCACTTGCCCACAAAGCTTTTTCCGATTAGACTTAATGTACGATGGTTTTCAAGTTGCCATGGAGCCCAAAAACCGTTAAACTCTTAAACTTAACACACGCACGAGAGCTGTTTCAATTGTTTAATTGTGAAAATTTTACATTGGTCCTTTTTTTTTTATCATAACGATTTCTACGCTGTTTTAGTCCACTCTTATTAACCTGTGCTATTTTGTCATAACGTTTGTGATATTGTTTTGTTTGTTATATGAACTTTTTAAACGATTCGTTGGCGTGTACTTACTGTATCGAATCTAAAAGATTCGATTCTTTAAGATCCGGTTCTTAGCCAGCTCCTGTAGGTTAGGCAACGCCTGCAGCATAGAGTCAATTCTTTCTACAGGGATTATGTGTCTAAAATGGCATATTTCAGTGCTTAAATTGAGCCAAGAGTGAAAGTTCGCCATTGTTTAAAAAAAAAAGAAAAGAATTTGTAATGCAACAAAATCTAATAGAGAATCGAGTTCATTGCACAGCACTTCAAGAGAAAAAGTGCCCAGTCTCAATGAAGTTTATAGGCTACATAGTGTCTATTTACCATATATGCGCAATGTCAAGGAGTTTTACACATACATACACTGCAAAGTTTGTTTTTGCTTCATATTTCAAAGTTTATTTCTATAACCATGCATCACACCACGGTGGCTTGAACACTTTAATATATATATATATATATATATTTTTTTTTTTTTAAATGTTTTTTAATGCACTATGGCAGAGTAGACAGACATATATGAAAGGCGTGTTCACAATTACGAGGGAAAAATAATAAATTCGGAAAACAATTACAAAGAATGAGTCAGAATGAGTCCCTTATCACACGTGCTAGTCTATTTGAATAGAGATAATACAACTCGGAACAAAATATTCAACCAAACACCTAACATAAAAACTTTCCCGACATTTAAATCCGGAAACGTGAACAAACACACCATGAAGAAGTAGCGAGTGAAAGCTCGAATCATTTTAGTGAATCGAAACAGAAAAAAGGAATCACTTTGCACATGCATGTTGATTGACGCTAGAGGGGGCGCGTGAGCAAAAAGTGCGCCGCCCAGCCACCAACACAAGCAGCTGTAGTGAAAATGGCCGGCCAGGAGGATCCAGTGCAGAGAGAAATCCACCAGGATTGGGCGAATCGCGAGTATATCGAAGTGATTACGAGCAGCATCAAGAAAATAGCAGATTTCCTCAACTCATTTGGTGGGTTTATTCATACAAAAAATAAAAATAAAAAAATGTTTGGTGTAACGAGCCGCCTGTTGTTGAATTCTGCTATGCTAAGTGCGCGAGCGTATCGTAGATGAGGAGTGGCTAGTCGGCTGACTCGAGCTTCCTGTGTTGTTCCATAACGCTGGATGTGTAGCTTAAAAACCTCTTATTATTCACATATAAGCAGTTTATATTTCCTTTAAGGGTGTTCAACGCGCTAAAGGAGTATAAAACCTAACAGATGTATTATTTACGCCTTCCAGCTTGTTTTAAAGCTAGCTAGCTATCTAGCATAACAGATAACATGGCTAGTCAGGCAGATATGATGTAGAGTTAACATTTATGGCATTAATGCTGAGAGAAAAGGAGAAATGAAATTAGATTGTTCTAGATAAATGAATATAGCATTTTTTTAAACATTGAAATGTTTGTCTTTGTAGGTGAATAAGTTTGGCTTGTTTATGTGAGGCTCACTATAATGTGTGTGTACAACCTTCATCTACTCACTGAAATTTCTGTTCAGTTGTAAATATATTTTTGTTATATGAGCAATTTGAAACGAACAATCTGTATAACCCTATTGTTAATCATCACCTAGATTTTGAAATTCTTCTGTTGTGATGAAACGAATTTGGTTAAATACAAACTGAATAAGAATTAGACCTGTATTTTTATTCATTTCCTCCTCAGATATGTCCTGCAGGTCCCGTTTAGCCACGCTGAATGAGAAGCTCACCGCCCTGGAGAGGAGGATCGAGTACATCGAGGCCAGAGTAAGTGAAGATGTGACTTGACAAGGCCAGGATTGTTCAGTTTGTCATTTGAACTTAAGTTCAGGATGTAAACTCATTACAAATACATCACAGAATTTGCCCCCGAGTCACACAAGGTGTTTTCACATTTGCAGTTTTTTCCCTGAGCCAGCTAGAATTTGGTACGAATGTGTATGGTCAGTGATTTATCTCGTCACCCCTTTAAAAATGAGTATCGAGAGGAAATAAAGAATCAAGTCAGACTCAAAGTATATCCTTTATGTTTGATGTTCATTGTGCTTAGAAAAATAATAATGACTGAATGTGATGGTTGATAAGTTGTACTTACTGTCACTTTCTTTGTTTAAGGTTACAAAAGGGGAAACGCTGACCTAACCACCGTCCTGACGCTGAAGATGAGCCCAAATGGCCACACTCCGTTTTTTTTTTTTTCTTTCCCCCTTTCTTTTTCCTCGTTCACCCTAATTAACAAACCAATCTTTATTTGACCATCTCTTAAAGCCCCAGTTAGGAACTGTTAATAAAATGCTACACTGCTTTAGAACTCTTAAGGGAACTTTTAAAAAGCTCTCTGTATCATGTGGCTGAAAAGGGTTAGGTCCAGACGGTGCAGTTCCTCACTGCGGCTTTAACATGTGGGACCATGATTTATCCTGTGACCATTTGAATTTGCCACAGTGTCTGCCTCAGTATGAACAGTTGTACTGTTTTATTTTTTTGATCCTGACTCGTCTTGTTACTGTCTCTGTGGAGCTTGCACATACGTCTGGTCCGTCATCGTGTCCTGATTAAAATTTAAGTAGATATTGTGAACTGGGAAATTCAGACACTAAACGTGTATATTGGATCGAGAGAGTGTTTAATGAGCGAGGATGATGTGGGGGATAAAGGAGCCTTGCGAAATGGTTAGTTTTTTAAAAATACAAATTTAAGCAGAAATGTAATTTGTTTACTTTGCCCTGTGTTTGTGTGTGTGTGTGCGCGCGCGCACAAGCAGTTTTCTGTATATATTTTGTAACTGTTGGAACGCAGAAGCCTGCGTTGGCAGAAACCCCTGTGCCCTGTGACAGTTCCTCATGCAATAGCACATCTTCACACAGCGAGGGCGAGTGTGTGGGGCGAGAGGCTGGAGGAGTTACTCAAGTGCCAATTTAGAGTGTGCGGAAGTGACGGCGGCCTCTCTACAGCTTATTTTGTGTTTTAATGCTCATACTTTGATGTATTGTGGTTAAATAAAAGAGCATATTACATAACCGTTTTGTGTTTGTGTGACAATTTTGTCATCTGAACATGTATATTCATTCATACATATTTCTAATATCTTTTTTTTTTTTTTTGTATAATATTGAGGCTACTTCGGAATGAGTCTAATGCATAACTTAGATTTTAAATGAGACGTGCGCCAACAAGCTGCAAGGCTTCAGAGGTGTCGAGAGTTAGGACACTGTACTGCTGCGCTGTTGAGTTCTCAATTCTGGCTGGTCAGAAGGCATTTTTAAATTTATCATTAATGAACAAATTATAGATTAATTAGTTGATTAAAACAGCAGCTTTGATAGTAAAGCAGCTGCAAATAACAGGTTTATATTAATATGCTAAATACATTGTTTCTGTAGCAGCAGCTCATTCTCAGGGACATACAGTGGGCGCTCCACATAAACATGAAAAATTGTATTTAGCACATAGAAATTATAATCATTAGCTGAAACTTCCTGTGAGGTATTTATTTACTATTTAGGGAAGGAGTCTCCAGTGTCAGAGCTTTGTAACAGTTGGAGGTAAAACTAACTTTAGGAGAGAGAGAGAAAAAAAGGCTGATGATGAAATAACTGTTTCTAGTGGTTAGGAACAGGAACTAACTTCACATCAACTAGTCTCATATAATTAAATGCAACTATGCATGAATAAAAAAATACAACGTGCCCTTTGTTAAATAAAAAATAAATGTAATCAGCATATTGCTGTGGTATAAGAGGACACTTCAGGACATGCTGTTATAGGAAGATAAGCACCACGCCACACCATGGTAGATTAGTTTCCTATAACTGCATGCGTCCAAGTGTTTTATTCCTTACTTGTTAATTTTTGTAAGGTTATTGAAAATTTTATTTCAGAAGTGCACTGGATATTCTCCACTGTTTTCTTATGTGAATACAATAAATACAAACAAATAGATAAATAAAACTGTGCACTGTATTAAGGACAGGGTGTGGTTAAACAGCAAAGCGTGTAGTGTATGAATATAGTATATAATCCACCATTTGAGACGCAGCCATTGTGTCTGAGTTCCACATTTTGTTTCTTAATTCATTTGAATGCTACAGCGATTAAACAACATGATATATGTTAGTGTTTAATAATAAGAGTGCCTAGGGTTTGATTTTTGACCCACAGTGAGACTTTACATTTGAATTATTGACACTGTTACTTCCTGTTTCCGGTGCCGCTTGTTATTAGGAGTCTCGTTATTTTCTAAAGTTGTGTTATTATTTTTATGGTTTAGTAATAATAATAAAATTTAACAAGCATTAGGAAATGGCTTTAGAGCCAAGACATGGCGCTTTATATATTGGGAGTGTCCTGTAAAGTGTTTAACGTTTGCATAAAAAATAATGATGGCTTTATACGGAGGGGACATCAGCAACGGTCAGGAAAATGTCCCCGTTTGCATCGATAAAGATGTCAGTGAGGACAGTTTGCCCAACTTCCAGGTATATTCTTGTCTTTTGTTTGTTAATTTATCCCTTTTTTCATATCACGAGCTTTTATTTGATTTTGTTTTGCATTTACCCGTGTTGAGCTTGTTTTGGGCTGCAGTTTCTCTTTTTGACCACTAGATGGCAGCATAGACTCAGGCTTGTTTCATACTTGCGTATGATTTGTATTTTAAAAACTTGTTCTCGTTTAATCATCCATTTTTCTGACGTTATGATTTATCACTTAAATTCATAAGCATTCTACTTTTATGTTTTTATACTACAGATATTTTCAGATTTCTTTTGGAAGATAATGTGTTATTGTTTATTGTTCACTCATTTTTCTCTCATACACATTTTAACACCACGTGTGTGTGCTTCAGTACACTCCAGAGAACGTTCAGGGAGTTGGCTGTGATGTTGACCCGAGGGAAGTAACTCTCCCAGGCTGCTCATGTCGCTCGCCATGCTGTGTTCTGCCCAGCTGCCCATGCCTGCGTTTTGGTCTGGTGTACACCGAGGGAGGTTTACTGAAGCAGCGAGAGGAATCAGGTGCTTCTTACAGCCAGCCTGTGTTTGAGTGTAATGCCTTGTGTGTATGTGGCGAGTCCTGCCGGTCTCGCGTGGTCCAGAACGGCCTGCAAATCCACCTTGGTGTTTTCCGAAGCGAGGACCGTGGTTGGGGGGTCGTGACCCTGGAAGCCATCAAACGTGGCTGTTTTGTGTGTGAGTATGCCGGAGAGGTGATCGGGTTTGAGGAGGCACGGCGGCGGCAACTGTCCCAGACTCCTGAGGATAAGAATTACATCATCGCCGTGCAGGAGCATGGCGGCTCACAGAGGCTAGGTGTGACATTTGTGGACCCAGTCGCCGTGGGGAACGTGGGCCGCTTTCTGAACCACTCATGCCAGCCCAATCTGACCATGGTGCCTGTGCGCGTGCACTCGGTGGTGCCCAGACTGGCCCTGTTCTCCAGCCGAGACATCGAGTCGGGCGAGGAACTCACCTTCGATTACTCAGGAGGACACGCTCAGAGAACTGACTCTTCTGGTGCAGGAGATCTCCAGAGGAAAGTGTGTCTGTGTGGTGCGCAGAACTGCACTGGCTTTTTACCATTAGACATTTCAGTCCTGCACTGATTATACTTGGGGAAATGATTCTGACAGGTTATTTATAGTTTAGAATGCAATGTTGCACGATTTAGGTCATTGTTATGTACACACAGGTACAGTCTTACAGCAATTATTAAATGACAGCTCAGAGATTCGGTACTCGGAGTTGTCAGTGTCCCGAGACTGAGAAATTTGTGGTTTCTATGGAAACACACAATTATACATTATTGATGGTGGTATGGAGGTAGCGCTGACACCTCACAGCTCTACAGATCCTAAACTCAGGTTACCGTCAGTGTGGATGGTCTCAGGTTCTTCCCATGTCTGTGTGGGTTTCCTGCAGATTGATTATGTGGTAAATAGTAGAAAATGATTCATAGACATGTGGTGTTTCAATGACATGCGTAGAATTAAATCCTGGCATTACACTCAGTCCCTGAAACCTTGGAAGCTGCTGCTATTCTGTGGTCATAAGTCACGTTGGTTTAAAATGTATATGTAATTTAAAACTCACACCATGAAGATGGCGAATTCAGAAAATTCCGAATTCCCAGCTGGTCATATAACTTTTGGGAAAGTTCTGAATTCCAAATTGTTTCCCAAATTGCTAATTTAGCTTTTGGATAAATTTAGAGTTCCCAACTAGTTCTCAAACTTGTACTGTAGTTTTATGTTCAGGCAACTTTGAATTCCCAACCCGGTTCCTGAACCGGTAGTTTAGATTTCTGAAAATTTCAAATTCTCAACTGCTTCTTGAATTGGTAGTATTAATTTCAGAAAATTCTGCATTACCGATAGGTTCCCAAATTTTCAGAAAATTCAGACCTCCCAACTGGTCGTTTAGCTTCTGGGAACGTTCTGAATTCCAAACTGCTTCCTGAATGGCTAATTTAGCTTTTGGAAAAGTTCTGAATTTCCTGCTGGTTCCCAAACTGGCAGTTTTACATTCAGACAATTTAAAATGTCCAAATGGTTCCAGAAAAATTTGTTCCTGGTTCCTGTAATTTAGATTTCTGAAATTTCAAATTGCCACCTGGTTCTCAAATAGGAAGCATAGTTTTTGCAAAATTCTAAATTACCAGTGGGTTCCCAAATTGGTAACATCTAGAAAATTCAGAATTCCCAACTGGTTCCTGAACCAGTAATTTAGATTACAGAAAATTCTGGTATTTTAGGAGTTTGAGCGTTTTTACAACTCGGAAGCTCATAACTACCATAATTCCGACATGCCTTCAGCACGCTGTGATAGCAATTCTGGAAAAAAGCTTTTGTACTTCTACAGTTTGGCCGCCCCCAATAACGTAACAATGTAGAGCTGCATGGTGATGTTTTGTTAGCAGGTTTTGTTCAAGTTTCCAGACCACAGTCCATCACATGGTGTCTATGTCTGTGCGGCATCACAGAGCTGAAGCTGGTTCCGCACGGTACATAACGTTATCTCTTAGTGTAACATGTTTAACTTGCTGGTCTACTTTTACTTCCATTCCACTTATGTTCTGTGATGTAAACACTAGTCCAGGTTTCCTCCCTGACTGTGCCTGCCCATCTTTTGAGTGCGTTTCCGAACCACCGCCTTCCCCTTTAACAAAACTTTCCATTGGAGCCGAAGCTCAGGGGTAATAAGCAATTAAAAAGAGCCTCTGGGTGTTTGGATATAGTAACAGCACTTTCTCCCCAGCGCCACTCGGAGGAGGGGGCCGGAGCGACCCACTTCACAGAGTCGTCATTCTTAAATCCCGTCTCCTCTCTCTCCTCCATGTCTCTCTGCCCCACTTCTAGCCAGAACCCACCTTCATCTCAACAGCGGTATTAATATCCTTTATCTGGGTTAATTAGCCCAGAGACCCGAGATGCAGAGCAGGGCTCCAGAAACGAGACCAGAACACGAGGCACATCAGCGTGAGAGCAGTTCCGCTCTGTCTGCGTGTGGAGAGTAAATAATCCACTCTAGCGTCCAGTATGTTAATCACAACTCTGCAACTTTATCTCCCAGGGTTATCTCGCAGGTTATCCATTTCAGCTCTCAGCTCGTTATTCAGTTACTTAATCTGAAGCATGGGATTTAATCTGGAGTTTAAGAGATATAAGTTCTGTGTGTTCAGTTCAGATCAGTTCAGTTCGGTTGTATTCGGATATCTCATTTAACAGTAGACATCGCCATAAAGCAGTTGCAGAAATCTGGATGGAGATCGTGATGCCTAATGAACAACCCAGATGTGACAGAGGGAAAGGGAAAAACTCCACGAGACGTCACGAGGACGGACCGGACTCAAAAGGAAACCCATCCTCTTGTGGGTTGTCCAAGATGGCCGCTTCTATAACGTCACGACTTTCAGCTACAGTGAAGTTTTGTTCACTGCGTCCTAAACCACAGACCAGTGAGATCTGGGTTTGGTTTGAGGCAGAGATTTACACAAAACTGGCTGAGACGGATCTCTGTTTAAGCTTAAATTCAACACCAATCGTGTATTGGTGAGTTGACTACGTTTGGTGTAAACAAGGATTTTTGGTTTTTGGCAGATTCTTCCCCTAATCCTTTTGTATCAGGTAAATTAGAGACGCTAGTCAGACTTCACTATGAGATTATCTTAATTGTGATACTCATGAATTGGGGTGCCATAACTTATGAATGGAATTTACTTGTTTTGGTTTATTCTGCCTGTATTCACCCATGAGTGCATGTTTTAGGCCTGTCATATTTTCAAGCAATTACGATTTCTCACTAAGATATTTCCTCTTCCCTAGTGGTTGCTGTTAATGGAGTTTTATTAAGGTTTTTTTTCCCCCTCTTTCCTCAACGCCATTATGAGCAGCCTTTATTAACAGTGCATCTCTTCCTCTCTGCTGTCAGTTAAACCGCTTCCTTAGAAAATGAGTGCATGGTCTGGGCCCAGCCCGCGAGGGCCTTTCAGTCTCCCAAAAGTGATTTTCGTAAAAGAATCCAATCAAGTGTGGCTGCAGGTTCACAGGGTCTTTGGCTGCAGCTCCGGTTTGATTTCTTGTTTCTTGTGGAAACAGTTTGTGTCTCACTGCAATTCTGTAACTTCCTGACACGTTACAACACACCCAAGAAAACCACTTTTGGTGTAGGGTAGCTGTGGCGTTTCCTCTTCAGTACAGGAGGAACCTAGTGTCCTCTGATGGGGCCGGAGGAGAAACGATACTGAACCTTCTGTGATAGACTCTCTGAAATTTGACTTCTGTCTCATGACTCATCGCATCCAGTGAGTAAGCAAGTCTCCCAAGTCTCTATGGCAACAGAATGTGCGATATCGATTGGATGGCGAGTGTGGGCAGTGTTTCACAGCGATTGCTGGCTGGTGAAAAGCAGAAATCCTGCACTACTGATGGAGCGACCTTCAGTTTAACTGCCACGTTGCCCTCAGAGCTGGCGTCGCCACGATTCGATTTTAGCCAAAGAGACTCATGAGTCTGTGAGACTCTGTGCCTTCTGTCTCTGATTTAGGGTCATGACCTCAGGCTGCAGTGGCAATCATAATAGCCCATATCAGAAGATATTATCTCATACACCATCATGTTAGAAGGCGCCTTAAAGGTAAGTGTGCAGATACAGTGCAGTCGACATACAACTCGCTCCTGGATTTTCAGTAAATCTTTTCAAAACAAGACTTCAAGAACGCATAGCTCTTAGGTTAGTTTTGGCATGTTTTGGAAAAATTCTCTATTTCAGGCTGGTGTGAAGCAGAGTTACTCTTAGCACAGCAAACTGGATTATTATCCTGTAACAGCACATTCTGCAGTGTTTTATTCCTCTTACACCACACCTAACTTTTTTTTTTTATTCATTAAAGAACGATACATCAAACTTTTTATCCATTTATAGTTACATAAAACAAGTTAGATCTTATACTCATTTCATTATAGCAGCTATACATAATCGTTCCCACACCAGCCTCTCTTTTTTCCCCCTCTCTTGAAGTTAATAAGAATACAGCTTGTCATGTTACTGAAAGTTACAAAAGGTTTATGGATTTACCTCTGACTGTTAACTAGCATCGACACTGGAGACTACTTTCATGAATGAATGTGTCGTTACGGAAGTTCACCATATTTATAATTACACGTTTTTAACGTTTAATGGCGAGTGTATGATGTGTATAAACTGTAATAGCCAAAGAAGTCTATTTTTATAGGTAGAAGTCTCAAACACCCCGATACTAAATATCTTTAAAAATGGTCGAGGTGATTTAGATGCTAAACTGGTGGCTAGAAGCTTCCATTACTTGTTAACAATGCTAGCCTTGGAGCTTGGAACACTGTCCTAGCTGATTGCATTTTTTTGACTGAGCGGGAAACTGGGTAAAATTTATTTTCACTAAACCTTTCCTTTAATTTGTTGTGCTATAATAAATGTAACCTCACATAAAAGTCGTGTAATTTACGTCAAACCGACCAGAGCATCACAGTCTATTTCTAGATTCTCCCACAAGTGATCTGCTGCTTTATAAACGGGTCAAATAACTCCCGCTCTTTCAAAACAAACATCCCAAATGATGTCTGTTGGGGATACTTTTTTTCTTTTCTTTTTAAATTCGGCCCCATTTTCTTGCTGGAAACTGGGCCAGCGGTTTATTTAGGCAGAGCGGCCCATAAGCCTCGTGCACTCCGCTGCATGCTGTGAGTTTTTAAAAAAAAGCAGAAGTGGCTGTATTTCTATATGGGACAATGTGTCAAGAACACCGGCGTTGGGGTGGCCTACATTACGCAGGTGCGAATGTTAAAAAGGAGTGTTCATTCTCTTCTGAGGCTTTATCAAATTTGAAAAAAAAAAAAAAAAAAATGCACCAAGGTAATATTTTTAGGTCAGTGTAATTGTTAAGGTTTTTAATCGTATTGAGGTGTTTTTTTAGACATTGAAAAATTCTGTTTAATTTCTAAAATTGCTTCTAGACCTATAATAATCATATAATTTCAAAAAAGCCTTAATAAATATGTGAGATTTTATTATTGGCCTGAAATGGATGATGTTATTGATTTATTGATTTATTTATTTTCATGCATTTTTCTTTTTTTTCCTGGCCCTAAAATGAGCTCCACAGCTATAATCAGTTCTGCTTTGCTCATAAAGCAGCTCATAAGGCTTTAGTTTCAACAGAATGGGCGTGGTCAGTGGGGGAAAGCGAGAAGCTTGTGAATGTTTTCCTAGCAGTTGTAGTTCACCTCACAGGCACCAGAGGGCTCTAAACATTACACGCTGCCCCTTTAAATTGGTCGTTTTCACCAGGCTGCAGTGTTTCCAAATAATTTATAGGACGGTAACACAGGGTCCCTATGAAATATGAACTTCTTAATAATCGTTTCAGTTATTTTAACATTTTAACCTGGTGAATATGCCCCTCATACTTGCTGATCCTCCAGCGCCAACGCTTCCAGCCATCATGAACTCCACAGAGATTCTGCCATCTTCTAATCAAGGCCTCCCACAATCAAATCAAGTCTAATCAAGTGGCTCTCGGTGTGAAGAGAGGCTTCAGAGCCATCAGACGGATCAGATCGGTAAGACGCGTGAGGGGAGAAGCGAGCGGAACGGCGAGAGCGACAGCAGCAGAAATAGAAACGGGCAGCCTGTCATGTTGGAAGTGGGTTCTGTCTCTGATGAGAAACATCAGATGTCATCGTGTCCACGCCAGATCTCATCCTCTGGGCCTTTTTTAGTTTGTGACCACAACTGGCTAATGTTATTTTAAGATTAATGTGAATTTATTCCTCTGCTGTACATACCACTTTTTATTTAATCCTTATGATCTCTAGTCTCAGTTAGCATGTGTCAGTGCACTTCTGTATTTCTGTCTTATTGCTACTGAATTACACATTTTTATTTATTGTTATTGCATTTAAAATTTTCAAATTTTTAGTCAGAGTGGGCCATTGTGAAAATTTTTGATATTCAATAATATTTTGCTACCAGGTGTTAATTATCATTCTGTGCATGATATCCTTATTGTTATTCTTTTTTTTTGGAGCTAGCATTCAGTGTTAGCCATTTTAACATTATTGATGACCTTTACAGTCACCTTAGACATTATAGTTTTTTTTACAAATCCTGCTAAAGTAATTAATTTGAACACGCAGACAGATCAAACTGTAAAAACAAAGTCTTTGCAGAAAATCTCACTGTTCATGGACGTGTTTTGAAGCGTTTCAACTGGTATATTACGTATAATATAATGAGAAATGTTGATGAAGGTAATAATTTATACGCTTTTGTGCCCTTTTTTTGTATAATCAGCACATCAGACAAGTCATTTTTCAGTTGTGATTTTCCAAACAAATATTGAAAGGGCTAAGCATGACTTGACATCCGCGTTGACCTCTTGAGGGCGAGACCAGTTTTATTCTGTGCTATTTTTAAACTAATCTCCATTAAGCCATTACCCTTATGCTAGTCACTGGTTAGCGTTAGATCTTTTAATTCACTTTCAAATAGGCCAGCTCCTAGTGCCTTCTGATTACAGTTTTACTAGTCAACACGACACGTTTGGAGGATACGTTGGCGTTTAATGAAAGATGGCTGTTTCTATTTTTACTACCACTGGGTTTGTTAGTGAGATTAACAGCTTTGGCTTCCTTTGTGAGGTTATTGCTCTAGTGCAAAGGCCAACTGTGAAACATCATGAACTTCTGAGCTACAAATATAGCTGTTAGCACCAGCTTAGTGTTAATTTGTGGCCATGGCCAGTTTTATATAGCCATTTTTAGTTCAATTAAAATATTGCAAAACAGGAATCTGAGCTAATAAGGACCAGTTTGCAATATCAATGTCATATGTAAGCTACTTTATCATTTAGTGATGCTTTCCTGTGTAACTCTACATACTTCTCTCTATACCTGCCTCTCTCCGTTTACTCTCTTCTCGTCCATCATGGCTGCAGACAATTGTTGTGAGATTACACAGCATGGTGAAGGGAATTAATGAAGGCTGGCTTGTCACAGGAACAGCACCTGCAGCTACACCAGAGGTGCTGGACGCTCAGCTAGGCCTGGTCTCCTGGTCACTGCTTAATCATATCGCGCTTATCTGCGCTACCTTGTGCAACCTTTCCACATTTTGTATTGTTACAGCCTGTTATATATATATATATATATATATATATATATATATGCCATGAATCTACGCATAATAGTCCATAATATTGACGTGGGGTTAAAAGCAATATAATTTGCAAAATTATTTACATGTAAAAGTCGTGCTTGAAGTATTCACCCCATGGGTCCTGGTGCCATCAGAAGTCCCATAATTAGTTGAACAGTGTTCCTCTGTGTGCAAGTAAAGGGTCATCTCAATATCTCAATTTTTACAACTTCCCAGTAGGAAAGATATGTTTGAACAGCTCTCCATCTCATAATTCCTACTTTGGGAAAAAAGGTTTTGAAAGCTGATGGCACTTCAACATGGTGGCACTCATCATGAAACGTTAGAGCAAGAAATAACTGTGATTTAAGGTTTTCAAGCAGTCTTTTGAGTTTCTGTTTATCTTTGAAATGACAAAATACAGGGTGATATTTTGACCAGTGAAATGTTTTTTTGATCAAACTGCTCTTCCATGTCAGTTTTGGTGCTATTAACTGTGAATTATCATGTCCAAATTAAAAATAAATAATACATCTTTAGTTCCAGTTTTGTAGACAGCTCACAGTGAGTATTCATTTTATTTGGGTCTTTAGAAGGCAGAGTCTGTGTGAATGCTCTAATGTAGGAGTTTCCAAGTTGGAAAATTCCGAGTTCCTATTTGTTGTGAACGCAGCAGTCGACTTTTCCACGATATGCAAATCTGCAACAATTGGTTCCAATGGAGTCATCGTATTTCTACATTGGCTATTTGTCACTATTGAACTTCACTGCCATCTGCTGGGTTTTAAGATGTATGGCATTGTTGAGCGCAGAATTCTTCCGAGCCCAAATGCTGTATCAAACAATGTTAGCGAAAGTAAAAAATAATTTTGTGGCGCTGCTCCAAAATGTTATGAGTTCTTCCTTGGCTCATGCTACAACCTGCCGCCAAGATTTATGGAAATCGGTTTGGTAGGTTTTGTGCAATCCTGCTTACAGACAGACACAGCACCGAAAACATAACCTCTTTGACCGAGGTAGCAAACAGTGACATGAAGACCAAGGAGTGATCAAAACAATCCTGGGATAAAATTCTGGAAAACTATCCATCGGGGTTTGGTTATAGCAATATCCTTCAGAGCAGTGTTAAATTCATTATTGAAACATTGAGCGAATATTGCGTGACTGCAGCTCTTTCTTGAGGAGACCATCTACCGAAAGTAAGTGACTTTTGTAGTGAATAAGTTTGCAAACTATACTGGTGGCTAAAATAATTCCCAATATAGTCACTAGTGCTATTTCTCAAAATGTTAACAAACTAGTAGTCTAATTTAAACTACTGCGACCCTGACCAGGCACTTACTAGCGATAAATGAATGAATGTTGTGAATGGATCACAGAGAGACGTTCATGAACGTGGCCTCCTTTGTTCTGCAAGCTTATCTGCTTGCATCTGCAAACGTATAAACCTCCAGCATGCATTTTTGTTTTGTATTTTGTTGCATATTGCACCATATTGTAGGTTTGTGCACCTCCTAGCCAAGTTTGTATTTGTATCTGCTTAGAACACATCTCTTCAAGCAGAATAATATATTAGTATTTGATTACTCCTATGTTGTTCTATAGTTACTCTGTGGTAATATGTGTGTGTGTGTGTGTGGAATATGAATATTGATGAGCTGTTCTATATTAGCTCAGAGTTGTATGATATTTCCTCCATGTTTCACTGCCTCTCCATCTCTTGTCTGAGCTCTGAACCCTCCTCAGAACTTAGGAGAATACCACAGTAACACGTTTCCATAGCTACCACATCAGCGAGTGGGAGATACTGTATAGATTCCCACACTGGGATTTCAAGAGCTGTTTTAGTAAAAGATCAACCCAAGTGGGCCTCTAAATCTAAAACCAAAATGCTAATATAGAGGTTGAACTCCCTCATCATTACAAATCTTGCGTCTGCAGGATGCACAAGGTTCTCCAGGCCTACATTTTAGGCTCAATCACATACATTTAAGGACAAATTTGTTTCAAAATCGTCAGTGATATCCTCCCAGAGATATGATGAGGTGGGATGTACCGCACTGCAAGTAATCAGACGCCCATGGCTCCAACGCTGACACACACACACACACACACACACACACACACACACACACACACACACACACACACACACACACACACACA
>JAQQZR010000016.1:16829985-16855527 GCA_030068235.1 Notoglanidium macrostoma
CTCCCACGCTCACACACACACACACACACACACACACACACACACACACACACACACACACACACACACACACACACAGCATCTCTTCATGCCATTCTGAACTTCATTGTCTTTGTTAAATCCATTTACACCACAATGATTCTGATCATTACAATCCCCACCTCCACTCTATTGCATTTATGGTTTTGGGGTTTTGATGTTTTTCGCTTTTCAGATCCATTTCCCTGAAAAAAAATCTAACCAAAGGTTTATCAGTCATCAAGGCATGAATCCGAAGAGCAGTCCGAGCCCAAGCCACAGTGGATAATTAGAGCAAAACTACTAATGCTTCTGTAATAAGAACGTTTCCCCAGGGACACTGAAGCCATTAGCACTGTATAATTGTCTTTTATTTTTAGTGAGGTACAACTTTGTGGTGTAGGACAGAACACACTCACCTCCATGCTAGGACTTAAGCATGAACAATTGACGTGCTGTACACACGCCATGTTGAAGCAGGCAACGCAGATCCAAAATTACTCTCTGGAAACCTTTCGGGAGGACTGTATTCGTGAAATTAAATGAACAGATAGATTCAACACCTCTATCATCTCATCCATAATTACATTTACAGTATATCCAGATTCCAGAAAAACTCCTGCAGGTAAATTGTCAAATTGTGCTCGACGCTGGAGAAATGATTCCTTGAAGTTACCGGTGATAAAGATCATAAAAGAAAGATAGCACTTGTTAAACAGTTCTACTTTATCCAGACTTTAATGATGTTAAATTTTGCCTTTTTGTTGTTGGGGTAATCTGTGATAAATGACGGTACTGTCCTGTATCCTACACGGTTTCCTGAACTGTTGTTTCCTGCTTACAAATGCAGCATGCAAATTCATCAGAAAAATGAATAGGAGTAGTATTATAAGAGACCCGTGGTGATGAATAGGAGTATTATTATAAGAGTACAAGATGATCTAAATGTAATATACTATACTAACAAGTACATAGTATAGCATATGTAACAGATGAAGGATCAGTCTATTTGCATGTAATATTCTAATGAACACAAACACATGGACATGTGTAGCTGATTTTAGGTCATTGTTCTCACTTAGACATGCTTGAAAAGTGGAAGCCCTGAGCAGAGCTGGTGATTTATTATAACTTCGCATCACTGGAGCAGTAAAAAACAGCAGCGAGATGTACTCTGGATCAAGGCGAGTTTGTCCTTGAAAATGAAACATAACACAGCCGTGCTCACCGATAACCCCCACCCGTTCAGTCGTTCCCTACAGAATACCATCAACAATAGATGTACAGTTGCTGTGCCTTCTCGCTTCATTTTCCTGCCTGCACTCACAAAAGTGCCATTCACCCTGCTGTGATGTGTGGGACTGTCCCTCTTCTCCATGATCCACGTAAATGGGAGTTTGAGTTACAACCCGAAAGAGCTAATGTTCTCACTCTTTTCACAAGTCATAGTAAAATTGTCTTTTTTAAGAGAGCACTCTCTCCTTGAAGCTGTACTTGAGCTTTTAGTTCGACACCAGTGATGAGTTCATGAGTTCCTTCCTTATTGCGATTAGTTAATTCAATTTGTCCTGAGCATTACCAGATATTGTATACAAAGCTGATTAAGCGAGACAGACAATCAGACATCCTGCTAAAAGGACCGAGTGAAACGTCTTCTCTGACTTTATTTAATTTGTAAAAGCTTTAGATGTCTGCAGGTTTCTGGGGAAAACACACCCATGGGTACGCATATTCATAACGCTTGGCTTTATATCCTGTGCCTATATTTTCGAACAGTGATCCTAAATCACTCCAAGCACATACACCCTCTAATATGACCTAAGGATCTTTCTCAAACGACATGATTACACTGTATTTCAGAAAGCTATTGCCGATATTAACTTTGATCCAGTTTATTTTATTCATTCCCGCTCCAGTTTATCAGTTTAGTGTCTTTAAGACCAATTTCTTTAATAAGTTGTGTCCTAGAAAAGTACAACTACACACAAAACAACCTTGTATAGATCGATGAACAGGTCTAACTGATTCCAGGCCCTGACATGCTTGAAATAAGCAACTGCTGCATCAGGGCCTCATAAAAAAGGGGAAAGAGTGCAGTACCACAAATGGTGACCAATTTGAATACGGAAATCTCTGTATGTCCATAAAAGGAGTTGGAAAGTTCTGGAGGTTGTGACATCATTTATCTTGTGCTGATAGTGAACAGTGAACCCTAACAACAGCAGCAACAATGGAGGAGCTTCAAGATCTAATTTACCTTTTACATGCAATTTGGGTTTATGTGAAGAGAAATAAAAAAGCCAGAACTTTCCAGTTTTTCCATTATATTAAGCAGAATTGTTATTAGACACTACTGCTGAAGACCTCTGCGCCATACTGTCCACCAAGCCATGTTCCAAATGGCATAGTCTTTCATGCTGTCTTTCTCTAAGGACAAGCAAATTTTGGCATAGTATTTTGACATACTGGTCAGTAAGGTAGTAGGTGTAGGTGTCTGACTCTGATGATTCTATGGCGAATGCTTTTCGCCAATGCACTATTTCAAACTCCATACCCGAAATCTGTACTCAAGCAAGAAGGGTAAGCACATTCAACACCTGTACTGTTAGATTATGAGTTATTTCTCTCTCAATATTTAATCACTGCCAATTCCCATCTACATGCTAGCTCTCCTGGTCTCATGACAGCTCCCAAATGGAGGGTGACACAAAATTATGTTCATCCTGCATCACAAGGCACCTCAAAGAAAAGCACTACCTGCCCTCTTACACATACATGAGCTCATGGGAAACTTATGATTGGCTAGTGTTGCTTTGATTGACAAGGGGAAAAGTAACACTGTCCCTCCCACCCAGAGCGCAGACCCAGATTCGTTCTCGCTTTGACTCCAGGCTACGAATGGCTATGAATTTTTGGGTATCGATCTCATGATCTCCTGACCATAAGGCAAATGCTTTCTGTTGCAAACCTGCTCTGTGATCATGGGTTTCTAACCGTGTTGTACTGTACTTTCCAGTGGAACTGTAGTATTAGACATGACTGAAAAGCCGACGATAAAACATAAGCATAATTGAGGGTTGAACTGACAAGATGATCCAATATTATACTGTATCTCTGATCATATTTTCATATTACCTCGAAGGATGATAGACGCAATCCCACTCTCTTCTCATAACTTGTTTGTCCCAGGTGATCTATTCACCACAGCAGACCTGCTTGTGTGTAATGAATTATTTTGCAGTTCAAGTGCCTTTCCTCCACATATCTAATAAGGAGGAGAGAGTGTGTAGTGTGTGTGTGTGTGTGTGTGTGTGTGTGTGCGCGTGCGCGTGCACCGGGTAGCTGATCAAAGTGCCGAACCATGTGCCTCTATTTTAGTGGAAATCAGCTACAATGCAGCAGCTGTGTCAGTGAGAGTCAAACCATCTGTGAATATTTGCATCTGAAAGACGTGGTCCATCTTACGTCACAACACACACACTTGATAATACACACAAGACTGCATGAAACACACCTACACACATATACTCTCACATGTGTTAAGAGTGTTCAGACAATAGCAGTAACCTTAGCACTGGGGTGGTTACTGTCTGAGCAGAATTCTGCATGTTCTCCATGTGGGTTTCTTCAGTTTCCTCATGGCTGGGATAGGCTCCGGATCCACCATGACCTTGACCTGGATAACGCGCTCGCTGAAGATCTATCAATGGGGGTGACCCTGTAAAGCGGGATTTGGGGTATTTACTCAAGGACTTTATTTAACAATACAGAAATGCTATTTTAACCTTAATCGCTCTTAATCAGTGCCTGGAGTCCTAAGGTTGTTGTGGTGGGTGTGGTGGAGGTTCATGGGTTGATGTAATGTTTTGTAGGGCAGAATTAGTGCTTAGTATTTTCTAATCATATTCTTTTTACGTAATACCATGTGGCACACCTATTTGTTATTATAGGCATTTAATCTAAGGTTATGAAAGCCTTAAAATGATTTTTTTTCATTCTAAAGAACTTCTTCATTTCTACTTGTATGACTTCAAATTATTACTTTACACATTGAATACTATAATAAATCAAATTATCCAGCCTCATAGGGAGAAACTTTTAGAAAAACGGCTCTTGGCATTTTATTTTTAAACTACAGCCATGCTGCAGGACAGAGATGTTAATTTGGAAAGCATGTCTCTAAGTCTGTGCCAAAGCTCACCACACACACTGAGCTGAATGTGTAATGATTGAAAAAATTGTGAGTGTTTTCTTTTTTTAGGCCAAGCACAAAAAAGTGGATCACCAACTTGGTTTTGTGGGTCAGACTGTTAGAAACTTGACATGAAAAGCGGAATTGACAGGCAGAAAAAGGAGCGTGTTAAAAAAAAAAAAAAAAAAAAAAAGAAAAAGACAAAGCTTAAGGACTCTGGGTTTGAGCAGCATCTTGCAGCATGAAATGAAATGAACGATAAGTGCAAGGACAATAGATGATGGCTCCGTAATGGGAGCCATATTGATTTCATGCATTTACTTCATTTGTTTGGTGGCTTTGTGTCCGATGAATATGCTTTCAACAGAAACCGCGGCATCACCACCGCATGCGCTCATGCATGTGGCAAAATCTACACGTGCCTGTTTCTGACACATTAGTGTTCACACGTTGCATGTGTAGAGATAAAAAGCCTGATAAACAAACAGCCAACTCCATCCTGCCTTATAGAGGCACACAGTAAAAAAAAAAATACAAATAATATATAAAGAGACAAACATTCAGATAATCAGCGTGTCACTGAGGACCTGCTGATCAATAGGTTTCTGCTGTGGATGTAGATGCTGTCTGGACTTTAGCTTTCTGAACAGAGTCTGTCATCATGACAAAGAATACAGACCCTAGGATGATATTTCTTGGTAGGATGTAAATTAAAAACATGACTAATCCACAGGCAGCTTCTTTGTTCCTGATTATTAGTCTGTTTGGGTGCAAAAGGGTCTTTTGTGTCTTTTCAAAAGGCTATCTTTGATTTTCACTTTTACCTCTAAGAGCTATCTTAGCATTTTTAAGTGTAAAACAAATGAATTATTGGGCTGTTCTTGGAAAAGGAGTCATCGAGCTGGTTATTTCACATTCTGATAATAGATTAGTTTGCTACTATTAAAGAATCATAAAGAAAACAGAACTTGGGTTCAATATTAAACAGAAACGTTAAATAATACAGGATGATTGGAAAGTCAGGAAATAATGGGATTATTTTCAGCAAAATCCACAAAAACAGTGGAGTTGAGTGTAAGGGTGAACATGTAGAGTGTGTGTTGTAAATAATGAATACAAAATTAAGAATATGTCATTTTACTTTTGCTGGTTCCTGACTTCGGGTGGCATGGTGGTGTGGTGGTTAGCACTGTCGCCTCACAGCAAGAAGGTCCTGGGTTCGATCCCCAGGTCACCCAGGGTGCCTTTCTGTGTGGAGTTTGCATGTTCTCCCTGTGCATGTGTGGGTTTTCTCCGGGTGCTCCGGTTTCCTCCCACAGTTCAAAGACATGCAGATGATGACATGCATTACCCGAAGCTGATGGGATTGGCTCCAGCTTCCCCGCGACCCAGATGGATGAAGCGGTATAGATAATGGATGGATGGATGGATGGTTCCTGACTTTTTGGACAACCTGTAGAATCCACACTTATTAAATAATGCAAATAATACATTGGCTACATGTACATGCGATAATCCGTCAATAATCGGATTCAAGCTCGATCTGAATGAAACGTCTCCATGTAAGCAGCTCGACTGGAATCAAAAACCGCATTTTGTTTGAGAATTTAATTGGATTGAAAGAGGTGGTGTAGACCTCTGATAATATGATTGACAGGAAAATATTAGCCATTTAAATGCTTAAGATTTAAGATTTGTATCCTTTCACATGTACACATGGCCGCGCCTGTATTAAAAAACTTTAAAAAAGCAAAAAAAAACCCTACATTTCCCATGAACACGCGCGGTGACAGGAGAAGTGGGCGGAGCTCTGCCGGCTCGTGGAGGTTGGAGAGAGTGTTCGGCGAAGCGGCGGTGACAGAAACTGAGCCGTCAAACGAGACGCCGCGGTTTTCAACTGGACTCCTTTCTATTGTCCCCTACCATGGACTTACCGAGTGGCGAAAACTGTCCGGACTTTGTCTCTCCTTGACTGAGCTGTGTCTTCGTTTTCTGTTCTGACACCTTCTCCATCCGCAGGAGGTAAAAGTTCAGTTCAGCACTCAGCTGATGTAGTAGTGTTAGTGTTAGCTAACGCCGAGTATCAAGCACGCGCCTGGGATTTCAGTCAGCTGGCATTTTAGGAAGAGGTTTATTTGTTAATTATTTATGCTTAAAGATGTCGTGAAGGAAACGATATGTACCGCTTAATGGTTTTTTATTTTTATTTTGGTCACTCAGAAAACATATTGGAGGCTTTAGTTGTTTTGTTTTAATGGATTCTGAGGCGCTCCAGAGAGATGACCGTTGAAAAAGTTCGTTGACCCAAAAGATTAGAAAAAATTTAAACGCCAGTGCGCGAGCCCGATTCTGCTTGTCAGTGTTAAGGAGCGCTGCTCATATTTTTCTCGAGCCTGAGTGAGTAAACATTACCTTTCAGTGTAGTGCAGCACTTTTATAGGGGTTAAGTAGTCATAAAGAGCCGCGGATGATGGAGTACCAGCCCACGGGTGGATGTAAATCACGCTTTAGGCTCGAGTCCAGGGTTCCATCCCTCTCTGAGAGGTGCTGCAAGGATGCATGTGGTTCGGGTTTGAGCTTGTCGCAGGAGCATCTCATTTACCGTTCTGTGTGATGATGCAGAATGTGAGCTGTTCTGAAACGGAAGTGTTGGCATGGTGATTTCAGCGCGTGCCGTTGATCAAACAGCTGCCTTTAAAAAAACAAAAAAACAAACCAAACAAACTCAAAGAGCTGTGTGTGTGTGTGTTTGGTTCCCTCCTCCCCATTTTTCCGCTCGACACCATGGTTCAGCTTCAGCAAGTGTTACATTCATCCTCCATCAAACCCTCTCATTTATTTGTGTGATCCTGATTGTGACTTGTTCACCCTGAGACCTGTTTCAGATTACTTGTTGGAATCTGATGTCTCCAAGACAACATGCACGGTTATTACAAAGGCTAGAGAAAGATCATAAGATGATCGTTTGTTAATTGTTATTAGCGGTGTTCCAAACTCTCAGGGGAATTCTGTTGACCTGCGCCCTGCTATTCCCGGGATGGGCTCTGGATCCAGTTTCGATTCGATCCCTGACCAGGATCGAACTCTGGCTGAAGATGATATAAGATTTACCACAAGAATTGTGTAAAGAAGAGATGTATGTTTGCAGATGTTCAAATTGATACAGTGGCACTAGTATTCTGGTCATCGTCGATGAGCACCACTAACGTTGGATCCAGAGCCTGTCCTGGGAACGCTGGGTGTGAGGTGGGAGCGCACCCTGGATAATACTCATTAACTCTTAGCATAGCCAATCCAGCACCCATTCATGCTTTTGGGAGGTAGGAGGAAACCATAAGGACGTTGGGAAAACATGCATTGATCCAAGCTCCGGAATGAGATGGGATCTGGAGCTGTGACGCTACCCACAGTGGCCCTCTTTTTTTTTAATTTTTTTATCAACCTTAAATATTGTGATATACAGTGTGTCTGGTAAAAATGTTTTCAAGTAACATGATGTGATTTCTTTTCTTCGCAACATCACCCTGACCCTACTTCTGTAGGGTTTATGACCGTTTATCGAGCGCTCTGTCGGCTGCGCGTATGGGGCTGAGAGTAACTGTTGAACCTTTGCGTTTAGTGTCCTCCCATTTCCTTCTGTCTAGAAGGGCAATTTAAAAATAAACACTTCACAATGTGTTGTTTAAGGGGGCCTGCTTATGATTGCACAGTCTTGTATTATGAAATGAATGTATTCCCCTTTGTATTCTTATTCTTGGCCTAGTGATTATTCCCGCATCCACGTGCAAGCTGCAAGTTTGAAAGACTTTTTGCGTCTTGCTTTACTTTCCTTAAAATGAAAATTCGCCACTGTTAGAACCATGTTGAAAAACTCTAATCGGATCGCTCTGTATCCTGATCTGTCTTCCTCGGCTGCTTGTTAGGTCGGGGGCGAGGCCGGGTTCCCCTCAGCAGCCCTCCGTCTTTGACAGTGAACAGACCTTGAATTCTGTGCAAGTTCTCTGTAAAACTAGGCCACCTCGAAATGGAAGGTAGCGATGTTCTAGATTTTATCCCCGCAGTACTGTGTGCTCTCGCTGGAAAAGCCATGGATCGTCATAACCTACTTATGACCACCCCATTTGCATGATCGTCTCAATCCTTCACTTAGTGGTCATAAAAACCATGAATTCTATTATATTTGTTTTATTAAATTGGCACACTGGGAAGGGGAATTTGCATGACCTGTTTGAATGTTATATAGTTATATATAAAATTCTGCCAATTTTCTTTCTGTCTTTGATCTGATAGGCGGACCTAAAAGCTGAGAAAAATGTCAGACAAGATGTCTAGTTTTCTCCATATTGGGGACATCTGCTCCCTGTACGCGGAGGGCTCCACCAATGGCTTCATCAGCACCCTGGGGTATGTTCTGTCTCTCTTTCTTTGTTCTCTAGTGCTGTCCTGTGCTGCCCTGCTTTTCTTCCTCTGAAATCAACCCAAACGGTGGCAGTGGCTCAGTAGAATAGGGCTATGCACCAGAATTTTATTTTTAGCCAGAGAGGTGCTGGTTTACAACCTGGTTGGGAGTTTTGCATCTGCCTCGGAGAATCATTGGGAACCTCGGGCGTGTATTTCGACTGCTGCAGTATAAATGTTTTAACTTCTTCCTTCCTCAGTTAATCAAACATAATCAGCTGTGATGTGGGGGAGCTCAGCTAATTAGCTCATTAGATATTGTTTACTTAAAAAAAAAAACTGCATTTAATCATGAGCTGGCCCATCTTCTGACAATTCTCTTGCACACGAGAAAATTAAAGATAGCTAGGCAAGGTAAGCTACATCTAAGGGATTCACTCAAAAAGAATCCTCTCACTGATTAGATGGAGTATGGAGTTACACTTTGAAATATTTTATATTCAAGTTATTAAGCTGACAAAGAATGAATAATAAATGATCATCATTTCGATATTGAGCGAAGAAGTCATTTTTGTCATTTCAGCATTATTGTGCAGCCCTAGGGTAGGAGGAGACTCGGTGATGTGAATGTGGTTTATATTTATGGATATTTAAGGATATTTTAGGATTGTATTGAAAATAATAATCAAAGAGCTGTGTGTCAATACACTTCTCATGGTTTACAATAGATCTTCTGTGCTTTCCTTGATCATTTATTTTATAACCGTGTTGCCTGCATCTAAGGAAACCATGACTCATGAGATGAGAGAATATGATGGCTAATTGCACGACTGTAAAAGGCCTCAGGGCCGTGTTTCGTGTTTGCTCTTCAATGTGTTTGCGCTTGTGTTCGCAATTGAACCGAAATCTCAGCTTTAGTGCTTTTTTCCCTCCTCCAAGCTAAAGACACCTTCCCGTTGGGCTTAATCACACCCTGCCACGTTGTGTTCCTCAGATCCACCCCTTTACCAGTCCGAGGCATGTCTCAGTGACCCCTCTGGCACACACACTCACTCATTTACACAGCAAATGTCACTCCTCAGTGATAACAAAACTATGTGTGTGGATTCAAAGAACTACGGTGTAGCAGCACTCGTTTGTCAAGACGACACCCCTGGTGATTTTGCCCAGTAATCAGTTCTCTCCCTCTTTTGTGTGTGTGTGTGTGCGCATGTGTGTGAGTGAGACGAACTGGAGCTATATTTAGATCTGTGTGACTCTGTCTCTGTGCCATTGACTGACCTCACACAAGACAAGCAGTAATGAGCCACCTGGCGTGCGACTCAGCCAGTAGAACCAAACGAGGGTGTGTGTAGGTGTACATGTGTGTCTGTGGTTATGTGTTGGTCATCCGTGTGTGATCGCTGTGGGATGAGAGAGTGAGAGAAAGGGAGAGACGTCAGCAACTAATGTTTGTGATTTGCACTATGGGTGGTATGGAAGCCACACAATAGCCATAGTAACTGTAGCTGCCTTCACCAGATGATAAAGTGACCAGAGTTGATGCAGGATCGTGTGTGTGTGTTTGTGTGTGTGATTTCACTGTTTATATCACTAAACCCTCAGTGTCATGTTCACACCATGGAAAAGGCATTAGTGAGGATGGGAAGCCTAGGACCTGGTTTTCAGTGTGCTGTGTTTGGTGTTATGGTCTTCATGTACCTGTTACCATAGTAACAGCATCACATATTGCGCCTATAGCAGATAGCTGACGTGCTGGTAGCCGCAAAAAATATCGCACAGCGAATGAAGACAGCTGGTTATGTCAAATCTGCATTTTAAATGTTAGGGTATCATTTATCGAGTATTCTTATCGGTGACTTGCTAGGTAGCTAGCCTATTTAGCAGACATACTCAGTTCAATAAAATTTCATTTTCATTTAATAATGGACATTGTCAAAAAGACATGAGGAAGACCCCTCAAAAGAGGAACCAGACTCAAAAGGGACCCTGTCCCCATCAGGGTGACCCCGGATAGTGCGATTATAAACAACCCACTTCAATAACTGTGAGCTATATGTTCAAAAAGTACAATTGTGTAGCCAAGAAATTAATGAGTTATAGAACATTAAAGAATATAGACTCTTTAGTGAATAAGAGAAGTACATTCATAGACAGTATTTTGACTATAGATTAATAAATCAGCATCTGATTTATTCCCCTGCTATAGTGTTATAATGTCATATTAATGAACTACACAGACACACCATCACTGGGAGATGCCGTTTTCTCTCATGGATCAGGCCCGCTAATCAGACTCCGTCCACCCCAAGTCTTGTCCTTACATCTCCTTCTCAGAAACCTGGCAATGTTAAAGTGCCATCTGTGTATGTTCGTATTATTCACTTTTCAACATGTTACTCGCTTTCCGTCACTACTTTACATATCTGTCTCAGTTTTTTTTTGGAAGTCTGTTTTCCCTGAGCACTTGTCTCTAGAGGTGGGCGATATGTAAGAAAAACACGAGACAGGCCGTACTGTTGTACAAAAATAATGCTCTTGCCGGGGTGTGTGATGTGGCACAGCATGCAAGCGGAGTGCATTATTTTTGTATAACAACATGGTGTGGAGTGTGTTACCACTGTTCTACTTATACCACAGCAAATTGCCAAAATTACCGTGTTTCATTTATTAATGAATGATAAGTCATGCATTTCAAAGGTTTACCGTCAGATTTAATATCGCGGAACGTCCGAGAGACAGGTTCCTGTTCTTGCTTCAGTTATAGTTGAGATAAAAAGTCATTCTGTCACCAGCCTCTCCCTTTTCTCTCTTTCACTCTCTTGTTCAGTTTACAGAGAAAATATAAAGCGTAGACTTCTCTGTCGTAAACACTTTCCTATGCTGACAAACATCATGAAGCACCATGATTGTTACAAAGCACTAACACTCAAGACTCCTTCAATAAATGGTAAACAAACCTCTCCTAACCAAAACCATCACTGCGTCAATGATTATACATTTTTATTTTGTTAAACATGTTTTAAAATCTGTTTATTATCTACTTATTATCTTCGATTATGTTGAGCATTCACCATACAAGCCCCAGTGCATGAGCTGTTACTAGAGAAACAGTTTTATTACAACAGTTATATTGTTGTAACAACTTAAAAAATTATAAACATTTTATATACAGTATTATAATTGTAAAAAATGATAACAACATGTTGTAGCAAGTGCATTAATATAAACATGTCGTGCATGTTCGAGCCAGAACTGCTTTCTGAATCATACCGTTATACGACAATAATTCACACGTTCTGACCAATCAGATTCTTTCAGACAATTATATCGTATCACGATACTTGAAAAATTTTCTAAGACACACGGTATACTTAAACTGAAATGTAATCATGATCTCGATCTTTTTTGATTATTTGATATTATCAGAAACGTTAAGAAGAGTGTAAAAGTCAGAAATGAAAACCAACCTCAAGTAATAAATGTAGACTCTTTTCAGCCTGTTATTAAACTGAAATGTTAGAGTTTCCAAAGAAATTAGTGACAGATCTTTACTTTATTTATCTACATATCTAACTGGAGGTACAGCACATCATACAGTAAATGTATTAATAGTAATTTTGTCTGTAACGTTTGCATGTCTGTAACGTGTTTATTTTTTCTCTGACCACAGTCTAGTGGACGATCGCTGTGTTGTTCAACCAGAATCCGGAGATCTTAACAGCCCTCCTAAGAAGTTTCGTGGTAAGACCCACCTCTCTTGTTTTAATTTTCTAATTCCTCTCTATGTCTCTCTCTTACTCTCTTTCTCTCTTCCTCTTCTACTCATATTTTGCTTTCATTTCTAGTTTCCAGTTTTACACCTGTTGTAGCTGTTTTGGGGTTGCTTTTTCTGTTCTCTCTCTGTTTCTTTCGCTCTCCATGCATCCGTTTACTTTCATCTACGCTCCATAGAAAATGGACTGCGCTTCACGGTGCCCAAGTAGTGTGCCATAACAAAATAAGTGTTGGAGCTGCAGACCTACAGCTATCTCTCTCATACCCATCTGCTGCTGTTACCTCATTAGTCTCATCGCGTCTGCAGGACACATTTGGTATTGTGTGTATGATGCTTTTTTTTTTTTTCTTTTTTTTTTTAAATAAAGTTTCAGTCTGAGAGAGTTTGCATGCTTCTGTTGGTAAGGGTGTTTCTTCCACATTGTAGATTGTGAGAATAACATGAAAATACACGTCTGATCTACAGCTTGCATGAATCTCTGCGTATTTTGTACAGAACACAGATTGTATTTACAAGCTATTTTGTGGCCCAGATGAGGTCCGAGAGGCCAGGAATCCTGGTCCTGGTGTCGCATTTCCTTTGGTCCATTCACAATTCGTATATCTTCTTGTCATTTATCTTGCAGTCATATATTTTAAATTGATCAGAGAAATCCTCATTGTTCTGATCTTTGTTCTTGGAAAAAGAATAGAATCATTTTAATTAATATGAGCCATGTTAATTGTCATGGTGGCTTTGGGTCAGTGATGTCACGTAATAGAGTTTTATTGCTCGAACCAGATTGGTCAGAAAGTGTGCATGATTTTGTACATGTAGCAGAACAGGTAGTTCCATGTGTAACATGACCAACAGGTTCATATTAATGCTCTTGTTCACGAGTAAATTGTTGTTTCTATATTAACAGCACATTACACAGGGCCTTGTACACTCGACACTCCATATAATCTATGACGAAGAATAATAAAAAAGGGCTTTCGGAAAACATTATAACAAAATAAACCCTAAACGCGTCGATGTGGTGGCTGTTTTATGAGGAGACATTTATTTAGCATTTTTACTGAAGGAATCTTGGGAGTTAGTGCTTTGCAAAGTTTATCAGGACGGGAAGGAGTTCAGGACCGAGGAGTTTAAAATGCTTTCTTGTTTCTCGTTAAAATGACAAGCCGTGTTTTCAGAGCGCAGAAGAGAAAGAGAGAAAACGATGTGAGGCTGGTGAGAGATTAACTGCTATAACAGCTATAAGTTAAGTGAGAAGAGGAACTAACTTGTCTCCCGGATATTCCAGAGCATTGTGTCCAACTGTATACTGTTTTTAAAATATGCAATATTTTATTGTAAGGTTAATAAATTGTAAACAGTTTAAACATTGGCAAATCATTGTGGGGTAAGCAGAATAAGGCACTCCCAACTGCACGGTTATATGAAAGCCTTCTGGGTGTACATTATTCTTGTTTAACAGCCATATGTCATGTGTTCTGCTATGTGCTAAAACATTTCATACACTGTGTTAGTTGGGAGGGTTTTGATGTGTGTAAAGCTGAGAGCTGACTCAGTATGCAGCTCCCACCGGCTCATACAGCCAAGATATGAGCTAATGTGCTGAGTAAAAAATGAAGCCAGCTAACACCTAATTAACCTTCCTCTCACCTAGGCCCCCTGTAGGCTAGTGAATATGAGAAGGCGAAGCACTCCTCTCGGCTGTTACCCTGCAGCCCTTTTACTGCCTGTGTGCTAATAGATTCATCCGGATTCATCCTGTATGATTAGGCCCATCAATGGCTCGAGTTCTGCAGGTGCACAAAAAAGCCCGACTTTTATCATTGTAACTGTTTTCAAATTTCAGAAGCAGTGAGGTAGTGGTTGTGAAAACCAGGAGTTGTGCTTTTATCGTGTACTGGTGGTAAAGATGCACTGACAAAATGTCAGTTTTTTTCCCTTTTTTTGTAGGTGAGGTTATCTAACTGATGGTACAGAATAGTGCCCGCTGGAAAGAAGATCTCCTGGAACTAACATGACTCACTAATATTTTTTTTCTCTTTAGAGAACAAATAAGGGAGCGTATGTGCCGCTTTACCACAGGAATGACGTGTTCCTCCAGCCTCTTTTCATTTCACTATTCTTTTTTAATTTGAACCTGTACTATTATGGAAAATGTAGAAGACTGTGTATGTGTGTGTGCACTGTTAATGCTTCTGATCAGGAGAAAGTTATATGTTCGTAACTCCAGCCTGCCTCATTGTAAACATCCAAAGCATGCAAACCAACAGGTTATTCGAACAACGGATATGGCATTCAAAAACGGCTGTGCCTTAGAGCACTTGCTGAAGAAGGAGAAATGAAAACGTCCTTGCTCAATTGAGCGCTGACTCCATGTGACTCCATGAGTGTGATGTAAATGACAATTTCCTGTAGATGTTCAATGTCTTATAATAATAATAATAGTCCTCGAAATAGTCTCCGGCTTTGACTTTTATATGCATATGCTTTTTTTTTTTATACTTTTATAACTAGTCACTGGATAAGGGCGATTAAAGAAAATCTACTCAGATCTGTCCATGTGACCTAACATGAACTAATATGATGAATATAATATAATAATTAGCTCTGACAGGGGTTCCTAAATTTTTTTTTGTCAGCTGAACTAGTGCTGAGCAATATTGCAAAAAATAAGAAGCAGCTTTTTTTCAGCTTCTAACATCACCAACTATGGCAAATAGTGAAAAAAATGATTCTCTTTTAATTAAGAATATTTAAAGAAAGGATATTCAAATAGGATATTTATGTGAGTTATACTGTATATTCACAAGTATTAGCTTTCGAGTAATCGGCATACAGACATATCCGTTTGTGAAATCTACTGACCATGACTGTACAGTTCGCTGTTTAAGAAAGAAAATATACCTCACTCATCCGAGTTAGCTTTTTCAAACCATTTGCTATGAATTTAGAGAGGTGATGCCTGTTTATCTTTTTTCTTTTTTGTTTTTTAAAAGTGTTTGGGAGTAGAGCAGGCTGTAGGAAGCGTTTTATCGAGTTAAGAAGGCTGTATTTTTCCTGTGTTTTGGTTTAAACGGTTTAAACTTTTAAATAGCATTCATGGATGTTTTAATAAAAAATTTAAACTCTCGCACGCATGCACACACACACACACACACACACACACACACACACACACACACACACACACACACAAAAAACCTTGTTCAATATTGATTAGAACATTTTCTAAAATCTTGTTAAATCATTAATTCTAGTTAACCGAATATAGCATGAAAATTGCCAAGCACTATTGTTGTACAGCACTTGTTTTACTTGTTCACAACTTGTGTAGATGTTTTCATGTACGCAGCCTTACCTTGTTGGGCTGTACGGCCAAGTTTTTATATTTTGGTCCTAAATGTCTTTTTAAGAAATCCGCCTCGTCATTGTCCGTGCATGTAATTCCAAACATCGAACCTTCCTCACTGTATTTACAGGATGTTTCCTACTTTCGGGATTCTGTTCTCTAGCTTGCCCTTGGAGGTGTGATTTTTCTGACGCCGTGTCTGTCCATTTGAAGTGTTTTTAAGGCGCTCTAAAGATGAAGAAGCTTTTGGCCAACGAAGAATGATTTAGTTAGCCAAGACTGTAATTTATGTTTAACTGTTACCTGCTAAGACCTACTGGCTCATGACATTACCTGTGATCAACTTCTATCATTTTGTACTTGAGGTTGCAGTAAAATGCTACAGTAATAATGCTTTTAATTCATTTCGATTTTTGACTCGTAAAAGCATACATACATATTGCTTGACGTGCGATTGACATTTCCAGTAGAGTCTCACCAGCTCCTGCTGTTATCCATTTAAGAGCGTGTTTACTTCATCCTGATAGCTGCCACTGAAATAAAATGCCTGTGTTGTAGCTGTTTTGGGTAACTAAATGTTTCAGCATTTTCTTGCCGTATCAGTTAGGAAGGCTGGCTTTGAGTTGTTTTGTGCATGGGCTGCCTATACAAGGGTAGGAGTTAATCCTAGGAATTTTTACAGACTCTTAGGATCACTTTAGGCAAGCAGAAGTTTCAGAAGACAAATCCTTTCACCACAAAACAGCCTATAAAATTAAATATCACAGCTGAAAGATGTCCAGAAAGGAGCAGGTGGGAAGATGAGAGAACCTCTGTGTGGGTTTTTTTCAGCGCTGGAGAGACCTGAGAGATCCAAAGGGCTTGAAAAGCAATCCAACAACAACATTCACTTTTGTTAGGCACAGATGCCTTAATCAGCAGTTTACAATGATTCAACTAGAGTGAATTGAACTGATGAAATTCTACCTGCGTCTCATTCTTCAGGTGTACCACGTGAGAGTTTCTCCTGAATTTTGGTGACTTGATTAGCTACGTGCACGCATCAGGCATTATGTGTTGTACATGCTCCATTAGACCTTCCTCTGTTCTTGATGATGAAGTCGATGATGTGTTGTCTAGAGCCGAGGCAGTTCATTAATAGAAACTGCTCTGGGGCACCATGCCTGATGTGGAAGAAACTGAATGATTTATAGCAGGTCAGACAGGTGTTTAATGTGTGAGTGTTGCATAATGGTCAGTGTGTGGTGTGATATAAATAAATAAAAAATCTACTGGATCAGTCTTGCTTTCTTGTCACACAATGGCATTTGATAAGGATCTGCTGTGCGGTGTCTGTGTGTCTGTTTGTAGTGTGTGGGTTGATAAAGACACCAGCAGAACAAGTATTTGATATATCTGTATATATCTGTCTATGAGCAAGAGTATGTGAGTGTGTCTGTTTGTGTGTGTGTCTGTGAGAGAGAGAGACAGTTATAGTCAGGGATTTAGTTTTTCGCCACTCTTGAAAAGATGTCCCCATTTCACTCTGTGTTTAACACCTTATTTGGCCACATAGCAAAGAGGTGCAGCGGTGACATCAGATGAACAGAAATTCCAGTTATGAGGCAGACTTCATGGGGTCTGTGTTTTAACACTACTTCTTTGATTTCTAGGTATATCCATTCAAATATGCGAGCTTTATACACACAAACAGTAGGAATGCTTAGTAGAAGCTGAAACCTGATAGGAGCAGAAACCTGACATTGCAATTTTAACATCACACTAATTTTACCTGTTTGTAAGCTATTGCTTCGTGTATGTAATCGATTACATTTTAAAGGACAAGCCTGGGAGCTTAAAGGGGCTGGCGTGTGACTGCTACCTGCAAAGCCTCTGCAAATTCAATGTTGGTGATCTCTCTGAAACCCATCTGAAACCCAGCATGGAAACTTTGAACAAAATGCCTTACCTTTTCTTTCCTTTTCTTTCTTTCCGAGAAGGGGCGTGGAATAACCATACGAAAACAGAATGAATCGGTCGAAAGAATTTAAAATATAGATACTTTGACAAAATATCTTAAATTTCACATTAGATTTTAAGATCTATGGCTTAGAATGTTGCTAGATTGTTTGAGGATTTTGGGAAGGCTGAGCCGGCCCCTTTAACTCATGTTTTTCTATGGCGTAATCTTGCTGTCCTTCATGCCCTTCCGTTGGGTGTAAAGGAAAAAAATTCAAATGATCCTGGCCTCTGGAGATTTGTAACAGTTTTTCAGAGTGACGTAAACCCTAGATTTTACATAAAGCTTATATTTAAATGCACGTTTAAACTTTTTTTTCAAGTTTCACTATCATAAAGTATAGAACCAACAATATCTAAACAAACCAATATCTTTTTAATGATTTATTCTTTTTTTCTTTTCCCCCTAAATTAGTCTGGGCCCCTAGTAAAGTCTTCCAATCCAGCAGGGTGAAGGCTATCGCGTGCTTCCTCGGAGTCACGTGAAGCCAGCCATTCTGTGTCACAATGCGGCGTAACACACTCTGAGGAAAGCGCAGCCCACCCTCTTCCCCATGCATGAGCTCATGCATGGCTGTGATTGGCTAGCGTCACAGTGATCGACAGGGGAGAGCGAGAGAGCTCACACAGAAAAAAAAAACCAAAACGGTCAAGATGACCATTTAGCTTCAGCTCCTCAGGGCTCCAGTTCTTTATGAGAAACTCAGTCAGTGCTGACTGCTGCCTAAAGAGCAAGAGTTTCAAATCCGACGGTACAGAACAGAAAGTGGTCAGAAACAAGTGACGTAAAATTTTTGCGTCATTAGCTTCAGAAACCTGATCTTTATCAGCACTTCCAGCTAGAAACCAGTGCTGACGAAAGGCAGAGCTACAGAAAATGTTGAAATGATCACAAAACATGCACCATGTTTGAAATAGTGTCTGTTTCCCTAATCCGTATAAACTGAACCTTTTTTTAACCAGCCTTCTGTAGTGCACTGGAAATTCCACCTTGTGCTCTCAGACATGGCTTGAAAAATGGCAACGTGACCAAAATAGTGCACTATATATTGGATGTTTGTGTGTTTTTTGGATATAGATATACTATCCACCTAAGGTTTGTGCATCTAAGTGTTACTGTTTGCTGAGACCTGAGAGTCCTGTACGCTGTAAGTGATGTATGCTTCCCACTCAGGACTGTGTATGAGAGTGTAATTTGAAGGTCTTTGGGTAATTGAGTTCAGTAGCTGAGATGGAGAAACCTCCACTGGTTAACCACTGAGATCTTTGACATACACGGACCTGCATGTCTCTGACTCGGTGTACGAATGTAAACAGCTTGTCTGCTGTAACCATACCGTATAGGGGCAGAAACAGACGATTAAACCTAATGGACCAATAAATACGCTTTTGCAAAGCGTTGTGACGTTTAAGAAGAATTCTACTTAATGTCAGTACATCTGGAGAGTTTCAGAAAGATAAAAAGTGGAGCGTTTGTGCGCTGCTTGAGCTGGAGGAATATGTCCGCTGCAGTGTTGGAGGAGGCAGTGCAGGTTCTGTTCTCTTACAGAAAGGCACAAGACCAGCAACCAGGAATATGATAGAAAATTATAGAAGAATACTTCTCATATACTCTTTTCAAAAGATAAATGACAACGCAAAAAGGAGAAGTGTTTAAACCTTCACAGCAAATTAAGATTCTGTACGTAAACGCTTTGTTATTTAACAATCAAACTGAAGTGGCATGTAGGCATTTTAGGGCATTAAATACATCGGGATATTCCCCTCATTGCTAAACGCGCATAAACACAACAGGTTTTTCAACCAGAGATGGGCTTCCGTTGAAGGAGTGGCTGTATACTGTATGTATACTGTAATATCTCACTTTCTGCTACACATCAGTTGCTAAACTTCAGCTTGAGCCAAAAGAACTTGTGTGAAACCTCATGTCAGGTTTTGTCATAAGTGGAAAAACGCTTCCTGTAACCATATATCCAGAATTGACCACAGTGTCATTCAACTTCTCTCACACGTGAACGCTGGCTGTTTTTTTCCAAGCCCGTATAAACTGTGGGAAAGAGTTTGAGCAGGAAATCTGAGCACTGGTGTTTCTGATAAATTTACTGTTTTTTAATTTTGCAAAGCATTATTCAGTCAACACTCAAACAGTAGGACGGTGAGTGGCAAAATCACGTCTCCCCAGCTAAACCAGTTTCGAGAGACAAAGAGAGTTGTCCTGCTTGCAGCTGTAATTAATTTAATTAAACTCTAATTTGACCCTGTTTGCTCAGGATTCAGTTCAAAGATTAACCACTTAGGCAATCCCTCTTTGTTTCGCAGTAATCATTGAAAGATTTATAAAGACACTAATCAAAAATACTGTACAGCCCGGCATTTTTGGCATTCTTAACTTGAGGTACGGTCTCTGTAGCTGTTAAATAGCTTTCAGGCTAGACAAAGAGCAAAAACTATCACACTTCCTGCACACTAACCACCTCACTGATGGTGCATTTTCCTGCAGCTGATTATTATTATTATTATAAAATAATAGTCACAAATGCCTAATTTGCTACTCAAAGTCTGTCTAGAATATCGAATGTTCAAAATACGGACTCATGCATAGTTTATAGGCAAAGAATTCCGCAGTGGCAATGGTGAAAATGAGGGCTAATTATATTCATGTATGCAAACAAACAGAATCACACATAGCCTTTAATGTGACCAGTTCTGCAGCTGTGCTTCTGCTTCTCTGTCTGATTTCGACTTGTGGAGAGCTGTTGAGAGTCCACAGCACGAATGTAACAGATCCACTATGCAAATGACAGGAAAAGTTCCTCTTTTGTTAAGTGCTTCTGGGCGTACGGCCTAGCGCTGCCATCACCTGACTCGGGCACTAAGGGACCTGTGAAAACCACACGGAGTAAAAGTAGTCCTGTGGCATAAACAGTTCAAGATGCTCAGTGCTCAAGCATCACAAGTTTATCAGGCCGTGACTCATCTGTGTCAAGTTAGCTAGGTTAACCACAGTCAAGGTCACACTGGATCCGGGCAGGAACACATTCAGTTCCTCACATAGTCCCTAAGCGAGTCGATAAGGAAGTAAATACTGAATCACACGTCTACCAGCTTTTTGAGCGACGCATTCCTTTTCGCCTCCGCTACCGAATGAACCACTGGAGCTCCAGACAAGGAACTGTCAGAACAGGCCTGTTAGGGATACAGTAACTTAAACAATGCCGGTGTTGTGCTCCGAGGACACTAACACACTGTGCTCAGCTGTTCCATGCTGGCCGGAGGGCTAAAGGAGTACACGTTTAGCAAAGGCAAAATCGAACTCTCTAGGATCATTTGACATTTGAATTCACATTTTCTCATTTGGCAGACATGTTTATCCAGAGTGGCCTACAACAGACCCTTTTCACACTTCTGCACTCTTCTGCACACTCGTGCACGCTTCTGTGCAATGGAAGTCGTCATTGCAGGAAACGCATGACTGCTGACAACATGATTTATGAATGAAAATGTTGATCCACTTGAGTATTTTTGATCTTTAACACTGCGACACCTTCCTTCATAACTTCATGATGTTTTATCACCCGAATGTGACAAAACCTTTGTTTTAAAGTGTGCAAGGAGTGTTAAAAAGGCAAGTATTCATATTCATATTTCTGAAGACCGCTTTCACTTTCATTCACATTCACAGATGGTGTGTGGTTTGTACTTGCATTGTGTGCATGAATAGTGGTGGAATACTGAGTGTGTGATTTTGTTAGGTGGAATATCGTTCTTTTTTGCTGATTGAGCATGTAATTTATATCAAATGCTGTTCATTCTGAATAAAAGTGCTATGCTGATCTAGTATGTGCATATAAACTGAACTTTCATTACACTGGTTGTCACTGTAATTTCTTCTTTTACATGATTAATGTTAAATTTTGAGCCATAAGCGAGGTCCTGATTAGTTACCATTATGAAAATACTTAGACATTTAGAATTTTTTTCAACCTGATGTACTCTATTCTAGTCACTTGGCTTTCTCTTTGGCAGATGACTTTAAGTTAACTGACATTCTGGAGATTTGGTGCATGTGCAGACGGATTTTCGGTGCACATTTCTCAACGTGTTCACCGCTGTCACAACACAGATGCAGCACAGCACTACCGAGCGCGAAGGATCTGTCGAGTTGATGCATTTCCTGTTTGGTCACTGAGGTGTGGTGGTGTCGGATGGAGGTAGTGAGCTGAGGTTTACATGTTTAAAAACAGCTCTATTCTGTTACCCCAGGTGCAGAGTGTTTCATTGTGTTACAGATGCACAGAGATCCCGATTGGTTACATTTATTTATAATTTATCATGTATATTAGTAAAATAAAATGAGGTGCACTGGAAAACAAGCTTCAGCAGCCCCTTTAAAAACACATACACAGATAGGAAATCTTATCACAACATATTCCCTTGATGCTTTACGTTCAGTAACGGTGTATGAGGTAAACACCAGTTTCAGCTAAGATGACTGTAAGCTGTTGCCGAAGCTGTCAGAGCTGCTGAATGAAAAGCCGGGCGTGTGTCAGACACAGGAGGTAAACACCTCAGTGCTGCAAATCTAAATAAAGGACATGACATCCCAGCCGTCCCACCGACACACACACACACAATCACCTTCATCCTAATAGCTCATGTATACTGTATAGAGATGCTTGGCTTCCTTCCATGACTGTTTTACCTGAGCAGCAGGAGTTATGTTCGTGCTAAAACCTTCAGATCACTCACAGCATTAATATACCACTTATGTCACTTTAAAAGGGCCTGGTTTCCATGTGAGCCTCTATCTTCTGCTCAAGCGCTCTCTTCCTCCTGGATTGTCTCATCCCTCATTCTTGTATGATGTACGCTAAAATATTGTGTCCAATTTTATTCCTGACCGCCCTCTCACTGGTCGTTTCTTGCACAAGCGGGACGAATCGCTTCACCCGCCCATTTTGGTTGATCATTAGCTATTAGCGATCCAGCAGGGGTAGTTTTAACCAGTCTGTGAGCTGATGCTTTGACATTTTCAAGCTTAATTAATTCGTACTGATTTTATAGCAGGAGGAATAGCCAATGAGTGTGCTAAAGGGAACTCTTGTGAACAAGTAAGAACACCAGATTCAAAAAATGGATTGATATAAATCTAGCAAGAGCATGAACGGGATGCTATATGATTCTTGAGAAAAAAATTGTCATGCTGCAGACAAACCACTGGAAATGATTGCTTAAGTTGACTAGAGCTAGGTGGTGCTAGTGTTCCAGCATTCTCCATAGACAACATACACTTTACAGCTTGTATATGCAATTGTCATGTTTATCTTTTTTTCCCCCCTGACGTGAGAGTGCACATCTGTCAACAATGGGCTTTGGAGAAATAGGGAGATTTTCCGGGGTCCCTTCTCGAGCCTTCGCATCAGCCATACCCTTCATATGAACTGAACTCTGAAATCATCAATAGGCAACCACTTGTTTTAAAAATAAACTGTCAAGAATTGGATTAACTAGCTCCTATATTAACTACATGACTACCATTAGGTAGTCAGTTAGACACCTGGTTGAAGGTGAAGTGCTGCGAACACCTCCTTTGTTACGTAAAAAAACACAAAAGGGCACACAAATTCACACGTAGAAGTTTATTACCAATAGGCAGGAGAAAGAGGGTGGATTGTTCCTGAAGCCCTTTCAGACAGGCAAGTACTTAGTTATAGGATTCTACGTAGTACCTTTTAAGGGATAAACAGATTTAAAATCAAACGGACGTTTTCTGTTAATAGATGTTTATTTAAAAATTTATACAAAAATGTACCCCTTTTGGCAGATACCCCACCATTCCACGTCTTCATCCATCGTCAACTAACGTTACACCAAAGATTTTAGATAGGCTCCGCCTATGTATCTGACTGCACTGTTGTCTTCTTTTCCCCACTAGATGTTGCTAATGTTCTACATACTGCTACATATGGCAAGTGTAGCAAGAACACATCACTTCAGAGACTGGTTGAAATGGTTGACTGGTATGGAGAGTGTAACAGAAATGTTCATCATGACGAATAACCGCTGTCTGTCAACAACACACTCAAAATTGTTGAACACCTGGTACAGTCTAATGAGGAGAAAGCACGGTGTTTTTGTTTGTGCTACAGACCCGGAGTGGTATGACCTGACAGACATGGCCACTGCTGTTCTATATTGCACATGAATTAATGTCACAGTTATGGGATTTGGTGGAATTATTATGGTGTTGCATCATATGCATGGTTTATTCATGTCTCGCAGCCAGTGTTCTCGGTTTAGGCTCCGAATCCACCACAGCACAAGATGAATGAATGAATCCGTGAACGAATAGATGAATTAAGTTTTAACCCCCCCTTGGACTGACCCCTGAACTTCTGCTCTTTACTTTTTACCTTCCAGCTTAACTTTCCACTTGAGAAAAAAAAAAAATTCCATGCTGCACTCTCTTAATGTTACGTATATATTCCACACACATCCCTCGCTTCTACCACGCTCTCTCTCTCTCCCCTGCCTGTATCAGTACATCAGGAGTGCTATTGTAGAGCAGCAGCTATTTTTATCCCCATCTCACAAGCTCGTTCTTCTCTTTTCCTCTTGCTAAGCTCCCATCTACTCCCAGGTAACTCTCTGCATTCTCTCCACATTGTCTATCTGAAAGTAATAAGGTCATGCCCATGTTTAAAGCAGCCGAACCTGGCTGCAACACTCCACAGCATGCAGAAGGTAGAAGAAGAGACCTTGTATACAGCCTTTAGAGTGATGGACGGGTAGAAAGTGCTTAACATGATTAATGTACTTTGGTAATTCAGTTATGTGTACAATCTGCCTCAAATTGCTTGGGTGATTTTCTCTGAATATTCCCTCTTTCTCTTGCTTCTCTATGCGTTATAGCCTTAACGAAGTTACAGACTCAGGCCTAATAGACTTCACACTATGCAGAATATATTTATTCTTTTGTAGCTTTGTGTTTAACATGGAATTTCTCTTATATGAGGTAAATAGAACGGCAGTAATATTTTGGCTGTTTATTGTAGCCATTGAGCTTTGTATTTCTGACATTTCATGCTCCACGACTTGAAGCGATCTCAAAATGTCTGACCCTTCACACGTTATGACTGCAATCATTTGTGATCAGGTGTTTGAGTACACACTATACAATCTCTCACAGATTAGGTGATCCTGTGCACACTACAGTCTTTTCACCTGGAGGTCACTGCTGAAGCACATCTCAACCCCATATCCTGCTTTAACATGTAAAAGTGACATCACAGACACCTGGTTACACTTCTCAGACCCCACTTTACACAACTAAAGGACTACTATAAGTTCATCTGAAGCTGTTTTTTTCTGTCTATATGGGCTGTAACTGTGTGTGTTAATAGTGCCACATTCCGGATTCCACATTCCACACTTTTTTCCCCTCTATTTGCAGACTGTCTTTTCAAGCTGTGTCCTATGAATAGATACTCAGCACAGAAACAGTTCTGGAAAGCAGCAAAACCTGGCGGCAACAGCACTACAGACACAGTACTACTCAACAAACTACATGTGAGTTATACATGCAAACGCTCCAACACTAACAGATTCAAAACAACAACAAGGCAAGAGAAAAAAACAACAACAAAAAAAACCCCACATGTGTGTATATATATATATATATACACACACACACACACACACACATACATACATACATACATACATACATACATACATACACTACCAGTCAAAAGTTTGGACACACCTTCTAATTCAATGTTTTTCTTTATTTTTATTACTTTAAAAGAGACT
>JAQQZR010000016.1:16859630-16874698 GCA_030068235.1 Notoglanidium macrostoma
GCCCAGGGTGTACCCCGCCTCTCACCCGAAGATGCTGGGATTGGCTCCAGCTTCCCCGCGACCCAGATGGATAGAGCAGTATAGAGGATGGATGGATGGATGGATGAATCCTCTTGGCAAGTTATTCTGAGCTTCTTCAGCTGTCTTTGACCATGTGTACCTGATCAAGTTTTCAAAAATGCTCAGCTAGTCCATATTTTACTGCCCACTCCTGATTACCCATGTGACGTGTGTCGACAGCTGGAACAGACTAGAACCAGATTGAGGATCTCTGTCATCAGGGCTATCGGTTGAACATTCGTACTGGTTAAACAGAAAATAAGATCCAAGGAGGTGTGTAATATAGATAATGATGTCTGTTGTATAGATAGCAGATTGTGCATTTCACATGGTCCCAATGTGTAGGCTGTATGATTCATCCAAACAAACACTTCCTGAAGTATGAATATGGACTCTGGCTACAGTTAGCTCATTTATTTAGCTCCATGCAAGTCCGCTCATAGTCTGCTGCATCTGTGGAAGTACTTGCCGTTTGATGAATGCAACCTCTTTATATCAGTGTTTTGCAGTCTTGGTCCTCAGGTCACACTGCACTTCGGTGATTTCCCTGCACAAACATATATGAGACATATCTATAGCTAATTAGCATGCTGTTTCTGTGTACAGCAGAGAACGCACATGTACATTACAGGAGGATTTCAAGAGCAAAACCACTCACGATACATACAACAGAAAGGGGTAATTCAGAAGGTTTATTAATGAGTTTCTCCAGGTGTCTTTGGACTGTCGTCAGATTGGCCTCTGTGCCTCTGACTGTACATTTCAGCTGGCAGTTCCAGCATGTGCGTCCCACCCTTGTCTTCAGATGGAGGTTTGCCAGGGACAGAGCATGCAGCTACGAATGGCTAATTCTGCCTTTAAATAGTTTTGGAGTGCATGTAATTGTGTTGAGCCAATTCTGCTGAGCCAGTCCAGTCCTTTTTTTCCTCATTGGTTTACCTAAGCTCATATTTTTGTAAACATCAACTCAACACCTGTTCCAGGCAAGTGACACAATAGAGCCCTTGGTGACCCAGATCACATGAGAACCACATGATGGAAAGGTTATTAAGGTTAAATAGTGATATGTTTCTTAAAACTTTACTGTGTTCTGTTATCTTTTGACAAGTTTGTATAGAAAATAATGAACAGAAGGATAAAAGGAACTGCTCGTTAAAAAAAAGTAGTATGAGAGGAATACAATAATGCGCTAGTACCATTGTGTTTTTACATTATTCTGTCCGAGTTGGTTTTGTGAAGCTATCTCTAAATGACCAATAATTCTCAAGAAATTGTGTGTAAATTTCTCTCCAGGTGGTGATTGGAGACAAAGTGGTGTTGAACCCTGTAAATGCTGGACAGCCTCTCCATGCCAGTAGCCATCAGCTGGTGGACAATCCAGGGTGCAATGAGGTCTGACTCTCCTTACATTTAAATGGAAATATAATAAGGCTTTTTAATTTTTTATTACTATGTGTTGTGTACTACATTGAGTATTGCAGTATCTGCTGTGATCTAGGACATGGCACAGAAATGTCAGTAGACGTTATTCCATGGGAATCTCCACTGTACTAGTCATGCTTATATAGTTACTGGGCTAGCTGGTTGGATAAGAGCCTTCATAAGACTGCAGCAGATCTGTTCTGCTTCCCCATGCTAATGTGTAGCCACTGACCCTTCATGTCCTTTCAGTCACATCACCATAAAAGGCCTGAGGGTATTTTAAAGACATTGCTTTGTCTCTCTGAGATCTGTTTGTGTGAGAGATATTGCTTCTGTTTGTGTGTACTCTTAATAATATGTGCTTTTGTCAGTCATGTGATTTCTATCTAATGATTTAATAACTGTTATGAGTCCTGTCTTGTGCTTTCCAGGTGAATTCAGTAAACTGCAACACTAGCTGGAAAATAGTGTTGTTTATGAAATGGAGTGACAACAAGGAGGTCATTTTGAAAGGGGTATGTACTGCATAATACAGTAAAATCTGAGTTGAAACCTGAATGAAATATTAATATATGCTTGAAGATGTAAACCGAAAGCAATTTACTAGCCCTGCTCACATAATGAGTAGGTGCTCTTGTTCCATTGGACTTGCTTCTCTCATAGCGCTTTCTTTCTATTGTTGCACAGGGTGATGTGGTGCGGCTGTTTCATGCTGAACAGGAGAAGTTCCTAACGTGTGACGACTACAGAAAGAAGCACTATGTCTTTCTCAGAACCACCGGGCGCCAGTCTGCCACCTCTGCCACCAGCAGCAAGGCATTGTGGGAAGTGGAGGTGTGTTATGGACATTGATGTGATTATTTCCAGCTGCTTAAACGGAGAGCATTTCAATTTTATTTTTAAATAGTCTTTTCTGTTCAGCTCTCTGATTTTCAGTTTCTTGTGTTCCCGCATGCTTAGGTGGTTCAGCACGACCCCTGCAGAGGTGGTGCAGGTTACTGGAACAGCCTGTTCAGGTTTAAGCACTTGGCCACAGGACACTACCTGGCTGCAGAGGCGAGTACTGAGGTGTGTTCTGCTTCTGAATGTCCCCCAACACACACACACAATTTAACATGGTGTGTCAGACTTTTCACAAAGTTCCCAGCACTTCATTGGTGATTCAGCCTTGGCTACCTGACACCTGGACGATAATTTCATTCTATACAGAGTGATCGATATAGTCACATTTTATTTCTGGTCTGTAAAAATTAATAGTGGTCTTAGCGGGAGATGTAAACTTTCCTTCAAAAGCTGCAGCTATCACAAAATTTCCAGTTTAAGGGTTGAGATAAAAAATTTCATATGTAGTTATTCATGTAGAAGTTTTTTCTCTGGTTTAAAAGTTACATTAATAACTGATATTAGCTTGTTACTCAGAGAACCGTTGGCTGTCTCAGTTCTTCTGCACACATCAGCTAGTGTCAGACTGCTGTCTGAGACATTGCTACATTTGATACCTCAAGGAAAAAAGGCTATCTAGATCTCTAATCAATCGAATCATTAAACTATGCTTTTATGTTCATGAATATGAAACCACATTTGCCGTTCCAATTGTGAGCCCACACGTTTAGTGGTTAAATTACACTCAGGCATCTGAAAGTATTGCAGTCTCATTGTGCACGCTGTTTCAGGTGAATCCGGACTTTGAGGAAGAGTCACAAGAGTCTCGTTCTTCGGTAAGTACCCACTTGTAGTGTATTTGCAATCACGTCACAGTTTGTGAGTCTTACTCACTTTGAGTCCTTATCTGAATTATCTGCTGGATCTTGTTTTCTGCTCTAGGCGGGTGATTTTATCCCCTTTAACTTCCAGGTACTTTCCGTCAGTCAGTTACAATCCATTTGTGCCTAAATTCCCCCATTTTTGTCCTTATTATGCTTGTTCGCATAGCTGTGTACGTACAGCCGCGGCCAAAAGTTTTGAGAAGGACACAAGTATTGGTTTTCACAAAGTTTGCTGCTTCAGTGTTTTTAGATCTTTTTGTCAGATGTTTTTATGATATACTAAAGTATAATTACAAACATTTCATAAGTGGCAAAGGGTTTTATTGACAATTACATTAAGTTTATGCCAAAGAGTCAATATTTGCATGTTTTGGCCCTTCTTTTTCAAGTCCTCTGCAGTTCGCACTGTTATAATGTCAATCAACTTCCGGGCCAAATCCTGACTGATGGCAGCCCATTCTTGCATAATCAGTGCTTGGAGTTTGTCAGAATTTTGTGGGTTTTTCTTTGTTCCCCCGCCTCTTGAGGATTGACTAGAAGTTCTCAATGGGATTAAGGTCTGAAGAGTTTCCCGTCCATGGACCCAAAATTTTGATGTTTTGTTCCCAGAGCCTCTTGGTTATCATTTTTGCCTTATGGCACGGTGCTCCATCATGCCGGAAAAGGCATTGTTCATCACCAAACTGCTCTTGGATGGTTGGGAGAAGTTGCTGTCGGTTCATGTTTTGGTTCCATTCTATATTCATGGATGTGTAAAGAACACATGAATGGTCTCCGGATGCTTTACTGTTGGCGTGACGCAGGACTGACGGTAGCGCTCACCTTTTCTTCTCCGTACAATCTTTTTTCCGGATGCCCCAAACAATCGGAAAGGGCTTTCATCACAGAAAATGAACTTTACCCCAGTCCTCAGCAGTCCAACCCCTGTACCTTTTGTAGAATATCAGTCTGTCCCTGATGTTTTTCTTGGAGAGAAGTGGCTTCTTTGCTGCCCTTCTTGACACCAGGCCATCTTCCAAAAGTCTTCACCTCACTGTGTGTGCAGATGCACACCTGCTTGCTGCCGTTCCTGAGCGAGCTCCGCATTGGTGCTGCCTCGATCCCGCAGCTGAATCAACTTTAGAAGATGGTCCTGGTGCTTGCTGGACTTTCTTGGGCGCCCTGAAGCCTTCTTCACAACAATTGAACCTCCTTGAAGTTCTTGATGATCCAATAAATAGATTTTGGTGTAATCTTTCTAGCAGCAGTATCCTTGCCTGTGAAGCCCTTTTTGTGCAAATCAATGATGACTGCACATGTTTCCTTGCAGGTAACCATAGGTAACAGAGGAAGAACGATGATTTCAAGCACCACCCTCCTTTTAAAGCCCCCAGTCTGCTATTCTAACTCCGTCAGCATGACAGAGTGATCTCCAACCTTGTCCCTGTCAGCACTCTCGCCTGTGTTAACGAGAGAATCACTGAAATGATGTCAGCAGGTCCTCATGTGGCAGGGCTGAAATGCAGTTTAAATGGGATTTTTTTTTTTGGATTAAGTTCATTTTCATGGCAAAGAGGGACTTTGCAATTAATTGCAATTCATCTGATCACTATTCATAACATTCTGGAGTATATGCAAATTGCCATCATAAAAACTGAGGCTGTAGACTAAAATTAATATTCGTCATTCCCAAAACCTTTGGCCATGGCTGTATCTGTGCACTCAGCATTCTGTGCAAGCTCAGCATTTTTAGCACATAGCTAAGTGTACATATTCTTTGCCCATATTGTAGTTCTGTATGTTTTCTGTATGTTCCATTCTTTATTTTTATATGTGTAAGCATAATGTTGTGTAAAATCATGTCCTCCTTTGAAATGTATTTGGAGTGCTTGTGTGAACTTGTTGTTGTATGAGTCACCAGCCTTTTGTTAAAAAAGCCAGAAGTTAAAACTTTAAAACGTTACTTCATGGTTAATAATGCCTTTTAAAGAGTTTGCACTCACACAAGCAAACATAAAGTCTTGTTCATTCTTAAATTTTGTTAATCAGTTAATTGACCATTAATCTATCAAGTGCAGAAAAGTGCAAGAGCAAGATAGCAGGACAAGGTTACGGTCTGTTTAATTGCAAAGCACTTTGTATAAAGTGTGTCTGCTGAATCCATTTTTTACTCAATTGTTCAATGGACACTTGGACGAATGTTGTTATAAACACAAGTTTGTGTTATGCTGACAAAAATAAATGCCTGCAGTACCGAAGCTAGCCTGGAGATGGCAGTATGACACTACTGCCGAACCAAAATATTCTCTTCTTGGGGTGGCTTTTTTTTCTCATCAAGGCCACCAAGACATATATATTAGTCTTGTATCAGTGGCCACTACTGAATATCTTTTTTTTTTTTTTTCTCTCAGCCACATATTACATTTTATACAAGACTGAATTATATCTCATGTTGATGGTGAAAGTGGTGCATGGTCTCCTATGTAAGGATAAAAATGACTGTAGTTTATATTTGGCCCAGTAGCATCATTAACATCACCTTAATGTATGAATTACTTTGCGAGTGTGTGTTTGTGTGTGTGTGTGTGTTGCGTCAGTGCAGCTTACTGACCTCTTGGTTGGTTAGTTTCCATGGTAATGAAGTGTCTTCTGTCTCAGCTGGACTTGGAGCATGAGGCTTTGCGAGCTCGTCTGCGCACGCCCAACGAGAAGGTCATGTACACCCTCATTTCTGTCCCTGAAGGCAATGACATCTCCTCCATCTTTGAGCTGGACCCTACCACTCTTAGAGGAGGGGACTCTCTGGTACCCAGGTAGAAATCTCACCATCACATTTCACTAAGCTTTAGAATATGATTTATTATTTAAAAAGCATAATTGTTTTTGATTTGCTAAAGAGTTCCAAAATGGCCAGCACAGTCATCCATTCATTATTCCTTTTAAGGAATAGTAATATTGATAATAGTTAATAAATTGGGACTAGTTAGCATTATGCAAATAACATCCTGTGATTTTTTTTTTTTCTTTTTTCTTTTTAAATCTATATCCTGTATGGGTTTTCTGGATTCCCAAGGAAGGAAGTAGCTGTTGAGATGTTGGGGGTTAATCTGGGTTACAGTGTGAGTGATAGAACCAGAGTGTAGTAGATGCTGCAAGTTCTGTTTCATCGATTTCCTCTCCTGCTCCCTGGGCCCCCAGGAATGGGTACTGCCTTTCACGACCTTAACCTTTTCCACACAAAGATTTGTAATTGACGGTGCTGGCGCTCGTTTTTGAGCCGATTTGCTTCTGTTTTAAGTCTCTTGTCAGCAAGTTTCCAGTTGACACAACCTTGGACCTCAATCTCTATGTTAGCCAAAGGGGCACACCAGGAGAGTGAGAACAAGGCAGATGTGAGGATGGAGAGAGGGAGGGAGTGATGATGGCTGGCCTGCATTACCTAGTTTTTGCATTGAGTAAACAAACCGAGATATAATCGCCTTTGTTGTGGATGTTTGCACAATTTACAAATACACTTATGACCATGACAGACATAATATTATTATTATTATTATTATTATTATTAATTTGTTCATTTTTTGTGGGGCTGTTGATATATGATCATTGTCTATGGCGTACTGAGTCGAGCAATGTCTGTAATTTGTCTCAATATTATTACACTAATAGTGCTTTAATGTGAAAATACTGAACACTATTGTGCTATACACCACTTCTTCTTCTCTTCTTATTCTTCTTCTTCATCTTATTATTAGTAGTGGTGGTATAGAATGAGGTATTCTGACATACACATATGAATTTAGATTCAAAATGTATCATGTATGACATTTTGAGGCATTTTTTTAAATGTTTCTGTTTGTGTGTGTGTGTGTGTGTGTGTGTGTGTGTTTGTGTGTGTGTGTGTGTGTATGTTGCAAGCATAATGCTGTTGCTCAAGTCTGCATGGTTCGGCTGTGATCTTGTGACTTCCATTACCTCGTGCCACGGGTTTTATTGTCTCCTGAATGCTGGTGACTCATATTTTACTTAACGTCAGAAAGCTACACATAGAAACACAAAACACAAAATTCCAGTGTATCCAAGTTGCGGTTTACATGTGTTCTTCTGCTTGCGGGAATACATGTGCAGGGCAGAGAGAGAGACGGAGAGAGAGGGAGAGAGAATGTGTCTGTGGGTGTGAGTGTGTATGTGGGAGAGAGAGTGTGTGTCTGAGACAGCATGTGCATTTACTAGCCCATACCCTCATTAAGGCTTCCACTGAATTCTGACCTCATCATGTGATAAATAGACAGGAAAGTCCCACCTTCAGTGTAGGCCGGAAACTATGGTCACCATTCCGCTCAGTTTCATCCTGTTTAATTTCGTCTCGTCTCCTGATCGCAAGCATAGGCCAGATGTTACGCAACATGCTGTATTTATACCGCCGATCATCTGGAAAGTATCCCTGTATGACGCAGTCGGCCTTGTGTTGCAGCGCCACTGTTGAATTTGAACCAGATTCTGGCTCTGAGCGTGGCTGATCAGGATTCGGGACTGCGCCTCTGCGTCTCACTCCTGAGCGTCAGCTCCCCTGCAGATTCCAAAGCTGGCTTTCGTTATGCGCAGATGAGACCAGATTCTTATCTAATCTACCCCACCTGGGTCTCCTGTTCAAATGTTTTTGATCTTCTTTAAATTAGAATTAAACTGAGCAAATGTTCAGGATCAGCGCTGGGCACAAAGAATAAACTGTGATTAGACTATAATTTCATCATCTATTAATAATTTCTGAACAGTTCATGTGAGGTTTGGATTATTACTCTAGGGGTATGTGTAAGTGCATACTGGGTTAGTTGTATATGAGGCTTTGTGTGTACGTGTTGGTATGTGTGTAGTATGAAAACTAAGCTTATATCTATACTATGCTTGAGAGCTGTCAGCATATCAGACTATTCATACTGCTATAGTTCCTCTCATTCTTCCGTTTATGCATTGAGCACTAGATTTTATGATCTGCTGTGGCTAGTAGATGCTTAGATAAGCTTAGTTGTGATTCTGTGTGAGTGGGAGAGAGATCAGTGTGGTCTGAGTTCACAAGATAAGAAAAAGTGATGTGTGTGTGTGTCACGTTGTAATCTGCATGCTGTCTGTCTTGCAAAATGCCCACTCACGCACACAAACACCTCTTGGCACAATGGAGCGCTTTAGGCGTGACTAATTAATGCGAGTGCCCACAGTATACTCACACGCACGCACACACACAAAGGTAAGCCTGTTGATGTGATGGCTCATTATGCAACCTGGCCTAATTACAGCCAGAGTCTGATGTCCATGATGGTGGCCCAGTGCGCCGTTTCTTTGTGTGTGTGTGTCCAAACATATTTTTGTTTCGCTTTTTTATTCCATGACTGACTAAGGATGAGGCGGAGGGTTATTTAGGGTCACTCTATGTATGTGTGACTGTTTAACTGCCAACTAAGTGAAGAAAAAAATTATAGGGAGGTCGGTCAGTGGTGGGAGGCGCTGTAGTTCCTCAAGAGGATGTGTTTGCACGCTGACGCAGAGGTGCACGATCAGAACAATACAGGCTTTGATAACTGGCAGGTGTGTGTATGAGTGTATGTGTGTGTGTGTGTATGTGTGTGTGTGTTTGAGCAAGCACCATAAATTCTCAGAGTTTACATAAGGATTGTGCAACTAACATTTGCTTAAATACACACATTAGGTGATCTGGGGCCTGTTAGAACTCATCTTGACGGTAATTTCAGCTTCTGAAGAATTTCACGTAAAAACACTTTCAGGTTATGTATTTGAAAAGCACATGGATGCTCCTGCAGCTTATCCAGAAATCACAGGAAAGTTCAGTAGCAATGTCATGGATTGGTTCACATAGGTAATTAATTATCTACCCCAGCTGACCTTATTGACTATGTTAGAAATCCCTGTTTTGCTCAGAGAGTGTGACCAGCCAGTTGGTCCAAAACACCCTGGATGTTCTGCCTTAATTGTCTTGTCTTCACACCAGAAATTTAATCTGAGTCACATGTGTCGCACTGGGGGTGCATTCATCTGAAAGGGCTTTCTGCTTCCTGCTTGACTTAATGATGCTCAGACCCTCACATGACTGCCTCCTCTACTCTGGGTGGCTTTCCCTCAGGCAAATCTGAACTGCGCCAAAAGGTTGACATAAATCTGAACGGCTGTTGAAATACCTTCTTATCCCCCAGCTGTCTCTCTGTATGGGTGTAAAATAACCTTCTCAGGAGATAGCACAAAGAGTGCCATTTATAAAATATAACAACTGATAATTGTTTCTCTTTCTAAAGCAATTTCACTTTAAAATATCACCTCAATTGAACAAATGTTTGAAAAGAGCTAAATAGCCCAATTAATCACATGAAGGGAAAATTTTAGACATGCTGTTTACCAGAATTTTCTGTTAGGTCATGACCTCCTGCCTCGAGGACAGAAGCATGGAGCGGATCTGTGCTTTGCTTGTTCAAGCAGTAACTCGCTCTTCTGCTGCTTGGCTCACTTGATATAATATTTATTGTAGTTATTGTGTAGTGTGTTGTATTTTGTCATACAGTCATTTTCTTTTCTTATCAGCCATAACTCATTTGTTGGGCAATTTAAGTTGGATCTTTAGCGAATAATCTGTATTGGACTGTGTTTAGAGGACGTCATCAAAACATAATTGGAATTAAAGTGCTTGATGATATAGAGCATACGTCTTGAGTCTGAGTGCATGTGTTGTTTCCTTTAGGAACTCATACGTGCGATTGCGGCACCTGTGCACTAACACATGGGTCCACAGCACCAACAACCCCATCGACAAAGAGGAAGAAAAACCTGTCATGCTTAGGGTAAATTAGTCTCCTATTGCTTGAATAATTAAGATGATGCAGTCATGATCTAATCAACCATCATTAGATGATAAAAACAGATTAAGTTTAAACCACCATTTCTGAATGAACTCTGTCGTCCCTGCTTTATCTAGATTGGCACATCTGCTATCAAAGAAGACAAGGAGGCCTTTGCTATCGTGCCCGTCCCGCCTGCTGAGGTCAGGGACTTGGACTTTGCCAATGATGCCAGTAAAGTGTTGGCGTCTATCGCTGGTAAACTGGAGAAAGGCACTATTACACAGAATGAAAGGAGGTAGGACCCTACGGCATGATAGGGTAGCGTGGGGAACGATTAAAAGTGCTAGGGTGCCTAGGTTATGTTTCATTCATTTTAAAGGATTAAACACCAGACTCGACTGCTCCATTGCAACTGCTTAATTAACACAGATGTGTAATTCCTCTTCAGTACCTACTGTACATGCGAATCTCAATCAGTAAAACAATGAGTGTGCTTTGGGTTACAAAAACCCAAAATTGACCTAAGATGTTGCCAGTAACGTGTGTGTCTGGAACCAGGGTAATAATTCTTTTGGCCCAGGATGACCGGCTTATGAGCCATTTTCTATTCCTGAGGGCCAGCCTGTTGGAATTATTCCAAATTGGAACCAGCGTTGGAAAGAGATCATTGGAGAGCAATCGCATGAGCATTATGATTATATAAACAAAACAGGCATGTTAAGCTCATGCATGCTTGAAAAACCACTCATTGGAATTTAGAAATAAGTTAGGACATGGTGTAGACTCGATTTTATAATTGGTTTAAAATGGGGTTAGGGTGAGTTAAACTAATATTCAAGGCCCCTCATAATGATTTAGTTTCAAACATTTCCACGTGTTGTAACATAAATAAAATATACTGTAGGACAGAGATAAATCTATTTCTAAAAATATTATGTCAAACTGTTTTTATCTGTAAAAAAATTGGATTGTATTTCTGCTTTTTATGTGCAGCGTGTTCTGAGAATCTTTCCCCTGATACCGCGAGCAGATCTTTTGATCTTGTTCATATGTTGAATGGAATCCAATCAAGATTGTGTGCAAGACTAGTATTATAACAGACTTTTTTTAGATTTAATTTAGCATTCTTGATAAATGACATGACTTCTGGTAGCAGTTTTACAGATAGGTTTGGAAAGAAAACATACAAAAAAAGGTTTGACTCCAAGTGTGTCTCTTTGTATTCCCTGGGTGTTTGTGCAGGTTTGTGACCAAGCTGCTAGAGGATTTGGTGTTCTTTGTGGTGGACATCCCTAACAGTGGGCAAGATGTGCTGGAGATTATGGTAAACAAGCCGAACCGAGAACGCCAGAAACTTATGCGGGAGCAGAATATCCTCAAACAGGTAGAGCTCTTCCACTTTCTTTTAATGTATTACTTGCATTTTTACGCAGTGAGATGTGGACACGCACATACCGTACCATACTGGGGATCGTGTAGTCTTTGAGCTTTGAGGCGTTTGTCCATGTTGTCCTCTCTTCTCGCCTGCAGATCTTTAAGCTTCTGCAGGCTCCGTTCACAGACAGTGGCGACGGGCCCATGCTCCGATTGGAGGAGCTTGGCGATCAGAGACACGCACCTTTTAGGCACATCTGTCGGTTATGTTACCGAGTGCTCCGCCATTCCCAGCAGGACTACAGGAAGAACCAGGTGGGTGTCACTAAGGGTCTTTACTCACAATCTGTTTTCCAGAAGTGCTGGATAATAGTGTTTTTGATAAATATTTACATCTATGCCCTCATCCTGAGTGACTTACACAAGGCTTTTTTAGTCTTTATGAAAATATATGTCCATGGAGTCAGTGTAAGAGTTTGATAAATGTTTTGCGGAACTGGAGATTTTCTTCAGTTTTGGCTTTGTAGGCAAGCACCTGTGTGTTAAATCCAGTGGGGGTATCTGCTCGGAGCCAGTGGATGAAATTCAGCAAAATTGAAACAGAAACAAGTTTCACAGTGTAATCTTTTACATTTTGCACAGCTGATGCCAAGCATATGCACTTTGTTTCAAATGTCGCACATCTGACTCAACAGGTCAAGCAGTAATAATTCTCATACAGGACTGATGAGTAGACCCAGCTGAGCACTTATTTGGTAATAAATCCTGCATCCACATGCGTTTAAGGTCATGCTGCTTTGATTCGTTTCTGTTTGTGAAAGTTTGTAAAATCTATTTTTTTTAAATCTGCTGAAAGTGTTAGATGCTGTTTACTAGGAAATGTGATAAGAATGATTGATAGATAGTAGACCGCAGAAGATATCACAAAATGACTGACTATATAGCTAACCTGTATGGTGGAGTTATAGTCCTTTAAAGTCATAATTTGGAATTTACTTTGATGAGGAATGATCATACGTTACTTAAATACTCTATTTACAGCAAAAGCATGTTGTCATGTTTTACGTTCATAGCCATGGTGGCACACCCTTTTACAGCCTCTTCTCCACGCACTAATAATGGAAAAAAATTATCTTAAAAGCAAAAAATGGACTCTGAGTCAGACTCTGAAGACATAAATACTTCCTGTCTCTCGTTTACAGAATAATGCTGTTTTCTGACATCATGATTTTGTTCTGGTCACACAGCAGCACTGTTTTGTGAACATAGACAAAGATTGGTACTCTGTCCAACAGATGCATTTTTGAAAGGATTTTATGAGCTGGGATCGTTATGTTCTGATATAGTAGTTGTCTGAACTCTACAGAGGTTATTGGATTAGAGAGTCTTTGTCTTCATCCAGACCAAGCTGTTTAGATCTTATCTCTGCTTCAAGGCTGAGCATGGGTTCCTGGGTCTGACTGCATTCTGGATATTCACAGTCCCACTCATGGTGGTATGTCACGCAGAGTCCGTAATGCCACAACACGGAGAATCACAGCACCACACGGCGCAAATAAAGCGTTGAAGGGCCAGGGCAGACTGAATGTCCATGTCTTTGATGAGAGCAACACAAAAAGAGGAAGCAAGCCTGCAGATACACATTTCAAAGACATGGTAACATGGACATGGTACGCTTTGGCTTATCTGCACGATGCTGCCACCAGCAAGGAAAGAACATAATCACAAATGTCCAAGAGCAAAAAGAAAACTTATTAGCAGTCTCATTACAGGCTGGATCACGACAGGGAACAGTCCCTGTAGCTGATTCTGTACCTTGCGTTTTTGAGACAAACCTAACCATTGACCACTCAGGAGCAATATCGGGTTAGTTTTGTGGTTTGTGTATTTTTGCTGTTGCAGGAGTACATTGCCAAGCAGTTCCGGTTCATGCAGAAGCAGATTGGCTACGATGTGCTGGCCGAGGACACAATCACGGCGCTCCTTCATAACAACCGCAAGCTGCTTGAGAAGCACATCACCGCAGCTGAGATTGACACCTTCGTCAGCCTTGTGAGAAAGAACCGTGAGCCTAGGTGAGAGGCGAAGGGGAAGAGGTGGTTTGTGCTCCTGGACAGATGCTTTTTAAAAAAACAGTTGAGGTGGTGTGAAAATGGAAAACTAATAAACACAAAACATATAAGAGAAAAGGGATATAGGGGAAAGGACAGGGTGTGCTTGAATTGTTTATAATCAAACACAATGATGAGCATCTGTTTTGTGATTTATAGTCCAAACAAAGCAAATTTCATGAAATATGTTGAGTAAAAATAATGGCAGTAACATGGAGAACTGAATAAGATGTATGATACTGAGCCAAAGAACCTCCTTCAATACAGCCCTATGCAGGACCCATGTTAATAATTTTAAGAGAATAAGAGGTCTGATAGATCTTTTCTTGTGTGTGTCTGTGTGTGTTCAGGTTTCTGGATTACCTCTCTGATCTGTGTGTGTCAATGAGTAAGTCCATCCCTGTCACACAGGAGCTGATTTGTAATGCAGTGCTGGACTCAGCTAATGCCGACATCCTCATAGAAACCAAGTGAGCTCTTACTTGTGAAACTACCTGAGTCTTTATGTCTATATCTGTAATGTTCCTTACTAACACCACACCAGCAGATAACTGCACCTATGTTAGGTCTGTATAACCTCTGTATAACGTCTGTATAACGTCTGTATGCTTCCACAGTGTAACTATGCTTTCACATGCCCAAACAGTTTATTGTTCATTAAAGCCCTAGTGTATTTGTATTCTTCTGAAAATATTATGATTACAGAATCTCTGTACATGCTAGCTAAAGGACTGCGTGTCCTGTTTAGTGTAAAATTGGTACAAAAAATGTGAAGGGTCTTTTTTTTCTCTCTCAGACTTGTGTTGTCTCGGTTCGAAATCGATACTCTGAATGTCGGAGAGCTTCCAATGGAGTCAGAGGAAGATGTAGAGGAGGTGTGGTTGTTTTGGAAAGACAGTGGGAAGGACGTCCGCAGCAAGAGCGTTCGGGAGTTGGCACAGGATGCCAAGGAAGGTCAGAAGGAAGACCAGGAGGTTGTCAGTTACTACAGGTAATATCTGATTGAGTGGTGCACAGGATGAGTAAACAAGCATACATGCATTTTAGAAATAGTATCAGAATGACATCAAGGTATACAGTAAATCAGGAAAGAAAGTGAGCAATAATAATGGAATGACATAAATATTATGTAATGAAATAATAGAAATTACCAGATGAATCTTACTGAGATTTTTAACGTGAAGTATTCTCCTTTCCCCTGTCGTCAGGTACCAACTAAACTTGTTCGCTCGCATGTGCCTCGACCGCCAGTATCTGGCCATCAACAAAATCTCAGGTCAGCTGGATGTGGACTTGATTCTACGGTGCATGTCAGATGAGGACCTGCCCTATGACCTGCGTGCTTCATTCTGTCGCCTCATGCTTCACATGCATGTGGATCGTGACCCCCAGGAACCTGTTACACCTGTAAAGTACGCCCGCCTGTGGTCTGAAATCCCGTCCAAGATCGCCTTTGATGAGTATGTCTCTTCCCCTTGAGCTTCCATATAAAACCATAATTTTATTGATATATT
>JAQQZR010000016.1:16883460-16911265 GCA_030068235.1 Notoglanidium macrostoma
ACACACACACACACACACACACACACACACACACACACACACACACACACACACACACACACACACACAGAGGCCTCTCTGTGAGCCATTCTACAGATCTAGACTTCCCACATATCTGTTTCGCAACATTACTAGTGCGGTTGGGTTTTGCATGGCAGCCAAATGGTTTTACTGTTTGTGTGTGTGAGTGCGTGTGCACGTATTCTAATGTGTCCTTACACGCTGTGTACCCTTGGCAGGGTGCATGCATGGATGTCATAGGTAATCAGCTAATTTGTACCGTTTACTGGTTCAACTGTCCTTGGAAAATGTTGTCACTTCTCTTGGGGATTTAGCGGGTACTCCTCTTCCTCGGGTTTTCATAAACACCACCCACCATCCCTCCTATATGGTGACCCCACAGTGACGTTGACTTAACTTTCAGACCCATATTTGTCTAGGTACTCCCCCAGATTTTATTCAATCCATGTGTGCTGACAGCTGTTTCCTGTTCATGAGGATTTCACTAGGAAGTGTTTTTGTTTCGCCATTTGGCTTCTAATCAGCAGTCTTCAGTCAACTGAATGCTTTTTGTTTCTCAAATGAAAGTGGAACATGCTTGAATAAAACAATATAATATATATATATATATATATATATATATATATATATATATATATTGCCAAAACATTGTCATGGATTAACAGGATACAAACTGTAAAACGAATTTCCATCATTCAAAGGCTCTCTTAAGCAGAAACACATTCAGGAATTTTTTTAAACATAGTAAATTTATGCAAGCATGGTTCGTAACTTATAGCAGTAATTTGTCCCGAGATGCTGAAATGGCTACCAGGGAAGACAAGGTAACATGGCACAGATTCTGTCTTTCTCTTTGATTATGTCAATAATAGATGTGAATGAAAACATCTAAGTCTGAGTTTTATTTGTGTTTAGCTGAAATACTTCATGCTAAAATTTGCGCAAAGAAATATTACAGGCTAACATTCAGAGTCTGATAAAGCTGTCATACAAGTTTATTGGTCTGTACTTTCTTAGCTTAAGCAGAAAGCCAAGTCATCAGTTACTTGGTTTAAAGGTTTGAATCAGAGCAGTGCTCTATCTTGCGTGGTTTAAGGGTGTTAAAATATGCTAATGTCTGACAACTGTAAGGACCCCCACAACTTTTTCCAACCAGAAAATGACATCATTCCTTTCCCTGAAGTGAGGTGTGATGACATTGTATGCTCTTTGTTGTTACAGGCCTTCCTTCTTGGCAAACTAACAGAGGTATTGCACAGTATAGTGTGGTGACATTCTTGGCTTGGTTAGTCACATTTCTAGTAAGCCTGTCTGGGGTGCACTAAGCTCACAGACCTCAAACATATCTGAGGACCTTTAATGTCCTCCTTATTCATGATATAATCCTTCAAGCCCACTAGAGCTGACTGTGTTGGTTTGAGATTGAATTTAGAAGATACCTGTGGATTTTTTATATTATTTTATTTTTTTACATTAGCTCCCCCATCTCTTCTATTAGTTTAATGTTTGGCAGTCATTATCAGTTTTAATCAGTTTTATACAGGTCATGAATTCAACATAATGTAGAAAAATTTATTTCTGAAATTATGTCTGCATAATTAGGCATCATATAAATCCATAGAATTTCTCATTTTGCTGTACAGATTTTCCACATCCACTGCATAGCCAAAAGTATGTGGACACTTGACCATCACACCCATTTGTGGTTCTTCCCCAAACTGTTGCCACAAAGTTGGAAGTACACAATTGTATAGAATGTCTTTGTAAGCTGTAGCATTACAATTTCCCTTCATTGTAACTAAGAGGCTCAAACCTGTTTCACGACAGTGCCCCTGTGCACAATGTGAGCTCCATGGAAACATGGTTTGGCAAAGTTGGAGTGGAAGAATTCAAGTGGCCTGTACAAAATCCTGACCTCACAGTCATGCTGCAAAAGATAGTGGAATGTTTTCACAGAAGAGTGGAGGTTATTATAACAGCAAAGGGGGGATAATCTCTGGTTAATGCCCATGGTTTTGAAATAGGATGTTCAACATGCACATTTGGTTGTAATGGTTAGATGTCCACAAACGTTTGGCCGTATTGTGTTTTTCTGTTTGTGTAATTGTTTAGTGATAGGTCAGGTTTAGCCATCATAGGTTTGTGACTAATGCTCTCTTGATTTTAGCATGTGATAAAGAGTGTATTAAAAGTGAGCAAGGTGATGCAGTTTTCTTGGTTACCTGCTGTTTTTTTGTTTTCTTTTTTTTTTTCCCACCATTGATTTTTCTTTCAAGCTATTTACATATGTTTTATTTTTCCTTTTCTACATGGTAGACCCGTCAGCCGGTCTTTGTGCAGCTGTTACAGGGGGTTTTCCGGGTGTACCACTGCAGCTGGCTCACGCCCACCCAGAAGGCGTCAGTGGAGAGCTGCATCAAAGTCCTCTCTGACGTGGGTAAGAATGGCTGTCCCGGGCTCCGACCCGTGTGAGCGTCCAGTCACCTTTCACAGAATTCACTCTCTATCTATTCTGAGGCCTTACAACCTATTTTACAAACTCTTTTTGCATCGCATGCAGCCAAAAGTCGGGCGATCGCTATTCCGGTTGATCTGGACAGCCAGGTGAACAACCTGTTTGTAAAATCTAACAACGTTGTACAGAAGACCATCTTGAATTGGAGGATGTCAGCTCGGAATGCCTCCAGACGTGACTCCACAGTCAGCGCGTCCAAAGACTACAGAAACATCATCGAGAGGCTGCAGGTAAGCACGAACACTCAAATGGCAGACACAGCAGGGGAACATGTTTGGTACTTACTCTACTTAAGCACAGAGTTGGAGCAGAAAAATCTTGGATCAGTTCAGGATAAATATTTGTCTTCTCAGCACTGTATGCAGTACAAAATATGAACGTTTGGTTTATTTCTCATGTCACCACAACTTGAACAAACACACACACATACATTACCTCACATCACATGTTGAAACATACGTACATAACAAACATACCCTACTTGTCCAACACAAACACACACACGCACTTGCATTCCTAAGACACACACGCACATAAAGACACGCAGAGCCACTGCCACTTCTCTGTACAGTAAAAGTAGGCTGCACGGATGAACACACAAACAACTACAATGTTATTTTTATTTTAAGAGAATGACATGAGCCAGTGATTATTACTCGCTTCCAAAGCTAAAAGAAAAACCTTCTCAACATTATTAGTGTCTTTATTTTTTCCAGTACTCCCATTTATCTAATTGCATTTTCTAGGGGAATCCAGGCCTTTGCTTAGCACTAGAACAGATTTTCATATAACTTACCCTCATATATTTACATTTTTCAAGCCATAGTGGTTGAAATTGTGAGCATTTTCAAACACCTGAGGGTGAAGGGCTTTACATAGCCACAACCGTAACACTCAAGAGAATGTAAATGACCCGAAGTTCTCTAGTACCATGCTGGTAGCTGTTGCTATTCCGAACTTTATTTCCACTTCCTTTTAAAGCCCCCCAGTATCACTGGTGAGCAGCTGATTTCCAATCACACCGCCTCCCTTCTCGTAAGCCTGCTTTTATTTCACAGGAAGTCATATAGCATATGCATGAGTGTGTATTAAAGAAATGAAAATAGACTTTGTGTGCATACCTGAACTTGTCCTTCATTCCATACTCGAAAAGTCAGAAGTCAGCTTTTGGGGTGTGTCCGTATGCATGCATATGTGTGTGCGTATGAGCATGTATGAGGGAGTTGATTATATGATGTATAGTTTGACTTAATCACATTTGCACCGCACCTGCCTCCCTTTGCACACTTCGTGTAGGAGGCTGCATGTCTTTTGTTAGGCTCAGTCAAGACCAAAACCCTTTACAGTGATCTCGCATCGTCCCTAACATGGTCTCAGTCACAGGCTTCACAATGAAATACCAGGACTTTCAAGGAGTAAACACAGCAGATATCGGTCACCTCTCATTTAGTTAGGACAGTGGGTGTCGAGCGTTAGGTTCGTGTGGGTGCAAGCGCTGCTACAGGATTTCAGTGTTGTGTTTGCACCAAATGATTTAAGACATTTATACTTTTTCATCCCTTCACTGCCACGCAGCTTGTCTGTGCGTCTGTCTCAAGAACAGAGTCGAATATTCATAGGACTGAAACAGAGTCAAGGTCACAGCAAGATCGTATGTTTGAAATAATCTTTCTTCAACAGCTTCCCTGGTGTTTAAAGAATATTTAAGGGTATTTGAGGAATACAAATTAGATAACAAGAATGATTATGGTGGCGAGTTTTGTTTTGTGTTTACATGTTTATTTAAATATTTGTTTTCCGGCTCTTACAAAAATGTAGTGCTTTTTATCACCTTCTACAGAGTCTATAAAATTATTAGAAAAAGCACATCACTGTCTGAGACAAATTAAACTTGAACTCCAGGAACAGAGTTTAGAATACCATAAACTTGGATGCAGAAATGTGTACAAGTGAACACACACACACATGCGCGTGCACACACACTAAAAATCACATTATTGTTTAGCTGGCACCTTATTGATGTTCCGTCATGAACTGATAAGGTAATATGTGCTGTGCCCCCAAATCATATCTGTCTAACTCATCTTGGTGTTTTTGATTTCTAATATTTGTCTTTAATGGCTAAAATCTGTTAAATCATGTTTTTACAAACTATGAAGAAATTGTCCTAGAAATATCCTGTATTTACTTTCATGTCATGAACTGTTTGAGTGGGATGGCTTCAATCTCCCAGTAGTTGTATTATGTTCTATAAGCAACATGTCCACTTTACATGCCTGTGTGTGTTTTGTGTGTTTATCAGGACATTGTCTCTGCGCTGGAGGACCGCTTAAGGCCCCTGGTGCAGGCTGAGCTCTCCGTACTCGTGGACGTCCTTCACAGACCTGAGCTGCTCTTCCCGGAGAACACAGAGGCTCGGAAGAAGTGTGAGAGCGGAGGCTTCATCTCCAAGTAAGACTATCATCATAATTTCCCATAAGAATTTTCACCCTGTCAATGTACTTGTGACTAATAAGGAGCTCCTCCTTCCATTACAAAAGAGTTATAGTGGCGATGTATGAGCAGGTGTAACATGAACCTCTCACTCGCTGTCCTCAGTGTTGCACGTGTGCGTGAACGAGTGAGTGAATTTGTGCGTCATAGCTGAGGTTTGTTTGTAGAGGTGTTTTCTGCTGGGATTAAGTGTGTGTGTGTGTGTGTGTGTGTGTGTGTGTGTGTGTGTGTGTTGATAGGATTACATGCTGTAGAGGTGTGTATGATGAACACAGAATGGAGTGAGATTACAGCATGGACTGACACGTGTGTGTGAGTGTGTGAGTGTGTGTGTGTGTGTGTGTGTGTGCACATGTGTGAGTGAATGAGTGTGTGCGTGCATACTCAGATAAGAGCGGGGCAGACACACCTATCTGCCCGTGCTCATGACCCATGACACCATTTCACTTTAGTTAGATTTATACCACTTAAGGAAAAAACAATTGCTGTAAATATTTTCGCAAGGTTTTAATTTGATACTGATGATACAAACTTGCTTCTTTTTCCAGATTTTTTTTAAACATTAAGAGACTCTGTCCTGGTTTTCTGCATTATTCAGTTTAATTCAATTTGTGTAGCACATTTACCAAAAGTAATTATCACAAAGCAGCTTCACAGAAATCCAGATGGAGATTCCGAGCCCTAATGATCAAAGCCATTATCAATGTAGCTCTATTAGTTACCAAAAAACAGAACATGTTCAGTCTTCAAAGTTAGTTTACGATTAATATTTGTTTACCCCTCCTCTCTTTCTCTTTCTTTCTGTCTCACTCCATCTCCCAGGCTAATAAAACACACTAAGCAGCTGTTGGAGGAAAATGAGGAGCGTTTGTGCATTAAGGTTCTTCAGACTCTCAGGGAAATGATGACCAAAGACCGGGGTTATGGCGAGAAGGTACAAGCACAGAAGGCACCTATGTGAAGAACAGCACAGAGTCCTGTTCTCATTATTAAAAAGCTCACCGTGGCCTTATCGTGTGTCTGCCCTGCGTTATGTAAAAGGTTTACTGTTAAGGCACACACACACATACAGTGCATACAAACACAAGTGGATTCTGCCCTTACTCTTATCTTCCTGACAGCTTGTTAGATGCGTTGTCAGTTTTCTTCTTTGATGTGGGTTTGTGGGTAACCATCCCGTGCAACGCACAAAAACAAAAACTACACTAGCAGTTCATTGTTTCCAGGGTCAGCCCATTTTTAAGACTCTTAACATTCCGTGAGCCCCGGCAGCATGTTCTAATCACTAATACCCTGTCCTATTTGGCTGAATGAATCTCCTCACACTAATATTACTCAAATCACCAGTTTTGGTCTAGATAACGTGTGTCAAAGCTCTTTTACTGGAGGGGCACAGTTTCAAATGATGTAGTGCAGGAGTCTGGAGTCCCACCTGCCTGAGTCAACTCTGAAGTTAATGATCATGTTTTTACTGAGATGACCAACTAAACACTCATCTCTATAAATCACTAACTCCTCCAGCACTGCGGCCAGCCAGTACACAAGTTTCAGACACCCGAGGGCTATATCACCAAGCAAGATTCTGTGGTTAACAAACTAAATTCAGGGTAATGATGGTGGCTCAATATTTGGCCAGCTCTGCCACTGTAGCAACTTCCTCTCCTTTAGAGAAGAACAGCTGATATTTTTAGCTGAAGTAATAAGGTCCTTAAACAATCATACCCTGTTAAAAAAAAGAAAAAGAAAGGAAAGTCTGTCTTTAACCTATTTTAGAAGGAAACTAAATTGTATTTGTAAAAAAGTATCTCTTTTTGTCGCAGTCATGCTCTATAAACCATCTGTAGACGGACAGGAGCTAGTCTATCACCATACTATGCGATGTGTATCTTTCCACATGTGATAAAACGTATGCATAAACAGATTATCGAAACGTTAGCTTTAGTAAGTTATCCGGTGCCCTTCATAAAAATTGAGCAAAATTAAACCTCAAGCGCAATAATTCAAAACTTTCCACTCAAGCAACAGAAGAAGCTGTTTACCTTCATTAGAAGTAATACTATTTTGTCTGGGGAAAAAACAACAACAGATGATGCACCTAAGATATATTTACCCACTGAAACTTTTTTCATTTACTTTCATTATTGTTTGTTATTTTCATTTTGCTGTGAGCCGCTTGCCTGTGCGTGTGTAACCTTATCCTTTGGTACAAATGTGAGGTTGCACACATACAAAAAAAAACAATTTTATTCTTTAAATACTTGTCATCTATTACCATGGAAGGAAACTTTCAACAGTTGTTCTTTAAAAAAAAAAGTGAGAGAATATGTTAATTGTAAGGTTTTTACAATTTCACAAAACAAAACGTCATTCTTTTTATATGAAAGGTGCCAGTAATTCTGGCGGGCACTGTAGGTAATCTACTAAACATCAAGAGCTATAAACCAGTCAAGTAAAGTGAGAGAAAAAGGGATGAGTTGATTCTGTATAGAATGTGTTTAGATCATTTGCTCAACAGCAATAGCCGTAAACGTTTGATGTGGCAGTTTGGAGATGGTCTGTTGTCTGTAGTGTCTATGCTGGACAATTCGGATAACGTGTTGTCCGTCATCTTACCTGACAGATCTTGTACTGCTCCTGAATTTTGGCTTTGTTTATATGTCAGGATTCATTATATATAATCGAGTTGCTAATTTATGAGGTAAACTGATGAGCTGATCCAGTAGCTAGTAAACTGGGTTCTCCGTCTAGACCAAATGGCGACTTTGTTCCTTAGCATTCCTGTATACTAAATTAGCAAGCCAAGACAATGACTTATGATGATTATTTAATTAATTCTGATATTGTCCTTTGATTTAAAAAACTAACAAACAAAAAACGAAAAAACAACCACTTTTGTAGTTTGTCAGAGTTTGACTGCTGCCTGAGATAAGGTACTGAGACGGTACGTGAAAGCTTGAGCGTACTATACGATAAGGTCGAAGCTGAGGACACAGAGCAAGAATTTATCCAATTTATTAGTCACTGTAATAAAAATGCACAGTTTCAAGTAATGTTGATAATTACCTCTGCCTTGGTCTTATCAAGTGAGAGTGCTTGGTTTGCTGCTTGCACTTTCTGTTGAGCTTGCTTAGTGATATACCCTTCTCCTCTAGATCAAGCCCTTTTATACTTGGATTTACTGCTCCGTGCTTCATAAAGCGCCTAACTTAACTAATGTCCCCCCCATGGTTGTGTGCGCACTCGGGTTTGGTTCTGCCTCTTTTTCCCAACTAACCCCAGGCTTGTGTTCTTCTCTTGCAGCTGATTGCCTTTGAAGATGAGCTGGATGTGGCTGAGGTTGATCTTTTGTCTTTTTTTTCCCCCTCTTCATTCTTTGTCTTCTGCTTCTTGCTTGCACGCTGCAGCTGTCCTCTTCCAGTTTAGTGCTTTTAGTCTAGTGGGGTTTTTTTCTTTGTTTTGGTTCCCACCACAAACCTGTCCCCTTTTGTCTCTTTTTGTTTTATGTATGTGTGTGTGCGCGCGTGTGTGTGGGTTTGTGTAAAATTCTGTTTTCTGTGTATGTGTGTGCATACTTGGTGCTAGATTTCCCCACAAGACCATTGAAATAACCGCTAAAGTAACCCGTGTTAGTCAGTTTCTCTAAAAAAGAAAATTTAAATTAAAGAAAAGCACAAATCCGTCTCCGTTACACGCTAACATCGTTTTTAACACTCTTTTTTTATTTTTCCGATATAAAATAATGCTTAACTTTTGCACACAAGATAACTTGTGGCCTGTCATGCACACAGATTTAATCTGATATAAATCTGTGCGTGCGTGTGTCTGTGTGCATGTCTGTGTGTATGTGCGTGTGTGTGTGTTTTATTTGTGAGTTTGAAATGTTTTTTAACTAATACTTTGAGAATTAATATTTGTCTTGGCCAGAATTTACTTACGTGTGTGTGTGTGTGTGTGTGTGTGATTACAGTTCTCCGCAGTGATGGGGAAAACATCAGAAGTGTTGACAGTGTGGTGAAATTGCGTAGACAAAATAGAAATTTACAAAAAAAGTGGCTTTGACTTGGAAAGCGAGAAGGAATTAGAAAGGGTATGGCTTGATTAATCTGCAGACAGTGAAATAGTTACCCGCAGTCATAAACCGTTTGTAGTAAACCTCCTTGAAGATGACTTTAGAAAAACTGCAGATATGTTGAGAGGCTCGATTGTGTGTTTGTGTTTGTGCGTTTGTGCATGCATATCAGTGTCACTTACCAGCATGCTACCTGTGAATGGGTTTGCGGGTGAGTCCTGTGTCTTTGCTGTCTGAACATGCTAGTGATTTTCTTTTTTCTTGTTTACTCATAGAGGAAGTTAAGTGTCTTTTGTGGGTGTCAGTACGCAGACACCTTAGAGGTGACTTCAAAATGTACATGACATCCAAAACGCGATGCCTGTGAGCCTTTCGTTCGCTCTTAATTGCTCAGTCACAAGCTATGGTAAATCATTTAAAGTTTCTCACTCATTCATTTCCAGTATTAATAACAGTCAACGAATAGGAATGTGATGATAAATTCGGATAACCTAATATTGTCAGTACTTATAATACTCTGTTGTTACTCAGAGTGGCCCCCAGTAGCAAACAATAGTTTAAAAAAAAAAAAAAGAAGGGACTGATCAGCATTCTTCACTTCCGGTATCTTGGTTTATATGCATTGGGTGTTTTCAAAATAACAGCAACATGTAGAAATAAGTAGTCAGAGTAACACATAGTTAATTAATTAATTAACTCTACAAGAAGGTTTGAAAGCAAACGTTCACACACTTTTGCCATTCACAGAAGTGTAATATTGGATCATTTTCTTCAATAAATAAATAACCAAGTTTAACATTTTTGTCCCATTTGTTTAGCTGGGTTCTCTTTATCTAGTCACTTTTAGGACTTCTGATGAGGTTCCGGTCATATTTATTCAGAAATATAGAAAATTCTAAAAGCTTCAAAGACTTTGAGTTGCAGTCAGTTTGCGTACAGTCATTGTGGACATGGATGTCATGGCAGTACCGGGCTTTCAGTGGTTTCTTTGAACAGTTGTTTTTCTACTAAATCTGCCAAGAAGTGTGGTGAAAAATCCACCCCGAATTCCAGCAGAAGCTTGTTGATGGCTACCAAAAGCGTCTGCTCAAGGTGAAACTCGCTAAAAGACTTTTAACCAAATATTAGGTGTGCTGTATGTATAATTTTGACCCTGTGTTCTATTTCAGAAAACCCAGAATAAATTATTAACTTGTGCCCCATTTATTTATTTATTTATTTATTTATTAATTGCTAATAAACTTGTACAATCATTCTTCCTCAAAAAAATAAACAGTTCATATAAATCCCTGAGCCTAATAGTACCCCGAAATTCATGTAAAATTATGACTGTATGTAAACTTCTGACTGCAGTTGTGTGTGCGTGTTCACGTGTGTGTGAGGGAGTGTGTGTGCCTGTGCGTGGGTGTGTATGTGGCAAGTTCCTACAGTAAGCAGCAGCAGCAACAAAATTGCATCAAAAACCAAAAGTTTTATAACTTTATAAGATGACAAAAAAATGGGCCAGTGCTCCTTCAACACATGATTTGTTTGTGTGTGTGTGTGTGTGTGTGTGTGTATGTGTGTATGTATGAGTGAGACTGCATATTTTGTCTACATGAAGAGGAAGTTGAGTGTTATATGTAGGCGTTAGTATGCAGACACTCTCTGGGTGAAATGTGACATTAAGTACATGACCTTAGGCATACAGTTTCGTAGTAAAGGTAAAGGCTAACACATTTCTGCTAGTTTTTTTGGCGCAGTCACAGCTCGCTTCTTATGGGCTGCATTTTGTAAAACACACATAGCCAAAGTTTCCATCAGAGACCTGGTTGTGGATTTGTGGACAACACAGATGTGCTGCTTTAGCAAAATCCAGTTTCACCTAGACCCATTTTGAATTGTGTCCATGTCATCTCAGTTGTTTACAGATCATGAGAGATGGAGGTGTGATAAAAGAAATTAGCTTTAGAGATAAGAAAGAAATACGATGATGAGCTTAACTACTCTAATGTATTTACTCTAATATGAACTTTACTATGGCGTAACAAAGCCTCATCGCTATCTTTTAGCGATCTAGTTTAGAATTCTTTAAATTATTCATTAAAAAGATTATCTTCATTTATCGATGGCAGGAACTAACTGCTCATGTTAGTTTTGGCTTAAGATACAGAAAACATTTTGGAATTGTCCCGTTTTACAGAGAAACGGGTTATGTGTTTTGTATATCAGCTTTTGACACATTTTCTCATCTTCATTTGATGATCTGTGGCTGCTATTGAAAGCATTATTTTGTGGATGTGCGTGGCTGCATTTGGCTTGTCTCCTGGATGTTTTGTGCATCACGAACACTGCTCAAATCAAATGCTTTAAATAAAAAAAAGAAAACATTCGGGTTTGTGTGTCTACGTTTCCTCGAGTGGTAATGCTGCGTCTGTTTTCACTTAGTATCAAAGTAGAAAGGATTGAAGATATTCAGACTCGCTAATTTATTTGTTCACCAGTGCCATATATTTAACTTGGTTGTGTTCAATTGTTTCCTGATCTGCAATCTGATTTGTCAGGAAATAAAATTGTTGCCGATTTTATCAAATGATGGGTTAAACTTTAGAATTTTCTACCACTTTTTTGAAAGTATTTCTCAGTAGCCCTTCCTCTAGTTTGCTGTATGTGAGTAAAGCGATTAGCGAGTCCTGGAATGTGAGTTGCCAAAACCATTAATAGTGCCTCCGTGCAAGATGAACCCAAAACACAATCACACAAAACGGTTTAAAAGCAAATGGCGATCCTCCTCAATTCGGTGCGATCTGTAGTCAACGGTCCATCAAGATAATTCCAGGTTTTTGTTCTAAGTTCACAATGAAAGAGCTTAGACATGCCACTCTTACATTCAGCCTTAAAAGAGAATTAGAAATAGAAGAAAGGAACCTGCCATCTTCCTCTTTCGTTCCAATACCCTTTTAGCCCCTAAGTGTTTCTTGCTAATCATCTCATCTCCAAGAACTTCAAGAATAGATGGAGGCAAATAGAGGTATGAAGATGCTGTGTAGAAGCTGAGCTCTGATTAGTCTTAGGGGAAATGACCAAAGCTACGCTTATTATCTTCTCCCTATCTCTTAAGCTCACAGACACACGCACACGACATATTATCTCCTTTTCACTGATGCTGTTGTCATTGAGGCTGTCTGCTCATCTCTGTACAAACCCACACTCATAACACAGACTGGAGGCCGTGTGTGTGTGTGTGAGAGAGAGTGATGTAAGGTGGATTGGGATAATGCAGATTTAGGTCAGCTGCGTTCCTCCACTCAGTGAACTTCTGAGCTTTGGGGTTACATGATGAGGCAGAGCAGGGCGAGGCCATGCATTGTGCAGGTGTGTTTTAGGCGTGATCTTAGCCAGCTGATTACAATCATTTTGAAACTATCACATCCCCCTTTCTTTCTCTCTCAGTCTCAGTCGGGGTAATCCTGACCTCTTGGCTATGTGAGTGTGTGCTGCTCTGCCTCTGTAGTGCCATCGGTGCCCAGTAGGGGTAGATATGTTCATATGTGTGCGTTTGTGTGTGTGTGTGTGTGTGTGTGTGGCCTTGTCCCAATTTCCTTCCTGTACACTGCACGATTCTTGGGTACACGCCAGTGCTTGGGCAGTGGTTACATAAGAACCGTTTGCCTTTTTTTTCCTGGAATTCAGTCTCCCTGTTGATGTGTGACCTTCTACTGTAATTGCCAATAAACGTGTGGCAGAGGCTGTTTACTGAGTGGCAGCATATATATACACACGCACACAATCAAAATGGAGTGAAGCAGTGGTCCATTTTACAGCCATTTCCCTTCTCCTGTTAACCCTTCCAATTTCCTTCTGTTATGCAATATCACTGTTATGGTGGGATCTCTCCAGCGCACACGCGCGCACACACACACACTGCCAGGTTTAGTGAAGCTCATTTGGGCATAATTGATATGTTATGTAGAGGCTGACCTGGTCATTATATGCCTGTTTGTGCTAGAATGTCTTCCTAAGATGAAATCTTAGAAGTGGCCCAAAAAACCTTCTCTGCTATCTAGATTAGATGTATTACTGTGAATGATATCAGCATCAAGAAGCCTAATTTTTATTAGGTGGCACAGACAAGGACACAGCTTTCCATATCACCTCTTTATGAAACACTGACACACACACACAGCAGAGAAGTATGAGCCGTTTTCTTTTTCTATGAAATCTACAAAATGACAAAGTGACTCATGGCAGTAATGCTGTCCTTATAAGGCAAAATTGGCAATAATCTGTGTCTATGTCTAAATTTTTTTTCCATGTGAATTTAATAATACTAATAGAATGAAATAGCCTGCGCACTGGCCATCAAACAACCCTATATGTGTGTGTGTGTGTGTGTGTCTAATCAAAGGAGCTTCTACTTTGAAAACCTGGAAATTATTACAAATCATAGTTTAATTCTGGACCTTTCCACATTCCATGAATAAAAGCTCAGATTATGAAACTTCAAGTGCTGTAATAAACCGAGAAGCAAAAAGGGATTTAGGTGATAATGTCCATAAAAAAACAAAACAAATACAAAAGACAGGTCGTGGCATTTTAAATTTAAAATGTGGCATAAGTATATTATTTAGTTAACTGTAGAGTGCAGAAATCTACACAATGTTAAAAAAATAGAATATTTTAGCGTTTAACGATACGTGGTGTGGTGCAGCGTTATGTAGTGGATTTCTTTGTAATGCATCAAGTATCACCCCTGTGACCGCGGACCAGTTGTTCCACGGCATGCATTTTGATCTACCACCTCCTGCTGCCCTCAGATCTTGATTGAGCAGCGGAGGAAATGAACAAACGGTCTTAGACACTACGCATGTTGTTTCTTCTGAACTGATGCTAAACATGATAAGCATGTCACTGGATGCAAAGGGACATTTGTAAGTCGCACCTTGCTAACATCACAAGGTTCTTCTTTTCAACCCTTCATGCGAACTTGCACAAAGGGAGATTCCTGGCTGGTAGTGTTATTACTCAACTGCGTAGCGTCGTGCGTCACAGGTTGTTATTACACCCCACCCCCCCACCCCTTTCCACTCACTGGGGTGTCTGCAGGCTGCTACTTCTGGCATTAAGACAACCACTTTTCAAAAAAATATTTTTGTGTGTGTCCAGAGAAGTGTGTGTGTGTGTGTGGTCAGATCAGTTCTGTAAACAGAGCAGCACCTGTATGTCCCTCTCCCTCGAGCGGGCCAAGTGTGTGCCATGATCTCGAGCTGTAGCCGCATGTGTGTGTGTGTCACATTTTCAAGCGCTCGCTTTCTGTCGATTGCATGTTATCCTTGTTGTCATGTGTGCCATGTTGAAGGTTCGGACCGTGAACCTGTAGCGCTTGCTCTCGCTTTGCCGTCTCACTCTCCTGTACTCACCTCGCATGATTTCTATGCAATTTTAACAGTCTGTTCTTTTTTCTTTTCTTTTCTTTTTTTCTTTCTCCGCTCATACATAAGCATACAAATTTAAAATTTCAGGAAAGTATCTCCTCTATTTCTACTCAAGTACCTTACACAACACAAACACACACGCCTTGGAAAACACATACCCAATTCAGTTCAGTCATGTATAGAAAAGATTTTGTAGGCAGAGTTTTACAACAATGCCATTGTTTGTTAACCTTTAATAAGCGCTTCGTTGACTCAGAAGCAAGCGATGAGGAATTGGTAATTGATTAACTAACACGATGCCCTTCAAACTGAGGATTACTTTTACAGACAAACAATTACCCTGTTGTCAAGACCTGGCAGGAGTGTGAATTAGTCAGATCTCATGATTCTTTCTGCACACATTTTGCATACATACTACTTCTTCAATTAAAAAATGAAAAGCAAACAAACAATTCCAGAGGCATGTAAGGTCAGTGTTAGTATTAAGGTGTGGTGTAGCTGATGTGAGACTGCACTTCATATCTCCTGTGTACATCTACTTCCTGTCATAAACAAACTGCATGACATCATTTAAAAAAATCAAGGGCTGCTTCAGGGGTGGCGTTACAGTTTTGCTAGATCCATGCTCACTTGTCTGAAACAATTTAGATATCTAAAGGTTTGATATCCGAAGGTCAAGGCACGTGGATCCAGGAGTGTTCACACCCTGACCTGACAATTAGCGTCAGTGAAAATAAACAGGTTGAGAATGCAGAAGAGTCAGTGACGCTTTCCTGTAAGTTGGGCGTGTTTATGCATGGCCTGCGCCTTGAGTCTGGTTCCCCAGATGACCTACATGATGAGGCTTGGTTATATAAGCCATGTGACACACCGGTTCCAAATATAGCACCTTGCAGGGTGAGAGCTCTTGTGAGTGAATGCAGTATTAAAGCAGCCTGTTAATTTTGCCGCCGCGTCTTTTTTGTGCTTCTTCTCGGGATAGCCTGTAGTCGTGTGCGTTTTCTCTCTGATCTGTTCAGTTAGCCGTGGCCTGACTGGGTTAATGAAATGAATTAAAAAAAGAAATTCTTACGCACACAGACGCACCGATTACGCGGCAGGTTTGAGGTGGCTAGGTTGTTTGCTCTGTGTATTAACTAACTTTTGGATTTCTTTGTCTCCATTAGCTGGTTCCTCCTCCCGAGCCAGAGAACCTTGCTGAGGTGTGTTCAACACCCATATTGTGGAAGAAATATGGGTCGTTGTGGATAGTACTCGTTCTGTCCCATAGCATCTGTCCAGATGCATTTCATTATCGCTACAGCCCCAACACACACACACACACACACACACACACACACACACACACACACACACACACACACACACACACACCCTTATCAGAGCTATTCATGTTGACACAGAGGCGACTCACACATTTAGAAACACAGACCCATAAAACACAAACACAGGGCTCTAGTGGAGCCTCATCAGCGAACTGAACGCATAGACGCACATCACTGCCCTGCTTTGTTTTTTTCCCCTGATGTGGAACTTACTCTCACACATCTATTCACCCGCTTACCTTTAGAGTGATATTCACATTTCTCCCCTTTTCTTTCTGTACGTTAGTTTGCGTTTGATGTGTGCGTGGGTGTCATTTCATGCCGTGTAATCTGTGTCGTTAACTCGCACAGTTGATTATATAACCTGGGCTCAGCTTTCCCCATCCCATTTTTAATCTGTTCTCTCACCTTTGCCAGGCGTTTCTCGCCCTGACTGCCTTAGTTTCTCTTATGTAAATAACATTAATTGCAGAACATGAATCCAGTCCACCCTAAAATGACCCATATACACACTCACACACTTACAGACAGCACACCATGTTCGCTTTTGTCTTTTAGGATTTACTTTTTGCACAGAACTTAAATCTAGTCATGGACGAAATGTCCACCGAATGATTATTTTGTTTTTGTCTTTTTTATTAATTATGGAAGAGTATTATGCTATGGTAAAATGGTATGGTATACTAAGTGTATTTCTGCTTTGCCAGGGCTTGTTAGGTCTTTCACAGCCAACTTACCACACACACACACACACACACACACTGATACGGATGCAGACATCTCTCATTTCCTTCATTTAACTGCATGATGAAATCTGTCCCACTTTTTTTCCCAGCATGCCATTAAAAAGATAACTAATGTGGATAGAATTAATCCCTCCTTTCTTTTTTGTTCCCCTGGATGCCCCTTCCCCTCCCTGTCCATCCTCCTTCCTCCTTTTGGCTTGCTGCTCACTCGCCTTGCTCTCAGGACCTTGATCCCAACCAGCCCCAGAAGCAAATGGAGGATCAGAAACGGGTAGGTAGTAGCATGGCTCGAACCTGAGACAGCGGCCCCCTGCTCGAGCAGCATGTCTCCATTCACACACTCCCACAGGCTGCTGCCTTTACTAACTGCCTAACGCTTCCTTAAGAGGAAACACTCATCTGTATTTGTGTGCAAGGTTTCGCACAATTTCCACTATAATTGCATGTTTCCGCCACAGATCAGTGGAAAATTGGCTTGTTTTTTTATTTTAGTTGAACCTAAGAAGGTTTTATTACCCCTATCCTACAGGTCATATATAGTATCGGTAAAAAACTGACCTATATGCAGTTCTGTGTAGCCAGTTCCTTTAACCACGGTTTTGAATTTTATCCATAAGACACTAAAAGCATCACTGAGATCATTTTAAAAGGGCAAAATTAAAACTGTCAATTCATCTTCAGTGACCTCAAAAGTGAGAGGTATGAGTAGAGGAAAACCCCTGAATGCCCCACCTGACCACACATCTTGGATGTGGAAGTATGTTTTGAGGAACTGCAACCACTTTTGGGAAGATATTTGATTTCCTACCAATACTTTGACACATCCTCTTGTGCTACGATTGACTAGTAGTGTATGATTGCTAATAATCGATCATGTGGCAGAGTTCATGTGATTTAATCGTATCTCGGGTTAATAATAGCTTGTTTTATCTTTGTAGATTTGAGATGTTCTGTAAGAGGTTTGGAGATGAGCGAGGGTGACACTGGCTTCTTAGTCTCCTTCATAATCTTGTTTGTCTCTGAACTCCTTTTATTATTAATAACTATTGACATAAAACATGATTAATTGTATTGTGTATATAGGAAATTATCAACACTAAGTATTAACTGATAAGCTAGAATACAAATTGGTTCTGTTTATTTTTTATTTATGTATTTAATTATTTATTTATTTTCCTGTCCTTTCCTAATATAGAGCCCTAAGGAAACATATTGAGGTTCTCAGCTGATGACAACTGTTAACTGGACCTTGTTTGACTCTTCTTCCTCTTGTGTTGCCAGGGTGAAGCTTTGAGGCAAATCCTTGTAAACCGTTACTATGGCAACTTCAAGCCAGGAGGACGGAGGGACAGCCTGACCACCTTCAGCAACGGACCCCTTGCCCCCGGGGCACAGAGTAAAGCTCCCACAGGTCTGTGTTTGTAGACAGACTGCCTCCACAGTTATGACAATATGTGTCATATAGTTTGTGTGTGTGTATGTTTATTTAAAAACAGAGCCTAAAGGTTTACTTTTGGTTGCTGAGTTGGCGCATAACAGTAGTAATTACGTCAGTGGAACGGCTACAAAAGGTGTGTGTGGGGGCATTTTTTTAATCTTGTTTGGTATTAAGTGTTCCCACAAGGATAGGAATATCTGACAGCATCTGAATTGTGGCGACATTTGGCTGTTCCACACGTCCCCCCCATGTTTTTTTTTTTTTCCAGCAGCAAAAACTTGGGTTAGTGTTAGAGGTATGTGTAGGCATATCATGAATTAGATAATCATAATATTGTCAGGGGAAGGTCCTCACTGTGTGTGTGTGTGTGTGTGTGTGTATGTAGACAATTTGTGCACACAATTTGGTTTGTGTGCATGTTGGCTCAAAGCTAATCTAAACCACTTCTACCATACACAGGTGTTATAGAGGACACTGCATCCCTTTAGTCCTATTTTCTGTTGTCCGTCTCATTATCTTTCCATCTCCACTTTCATCATAAGTCTATCTGTTCCAGGCTTCAGTCCTTTTTCTCTGTTTATCTTTTTATTACTCTGTCTCTTTATTCATTCTTCTCTCTCTCTCTCTCTCTCTCTCTCTCTCTCTCTCTCTCTCTCTCTCTCTCTCTCTTCCCTGCCCTTGTCACCCTTGGTGTTTTTGTGCTGCATGTCCTACATAGTCAGAGCTGTCTCTGCTGTTGCCAGGCAACGGGAGCAGGATGCCCACACTTCCTGAGGGAATAGCCTGCAGACGCGCCAGCTACAGGAAGTGTTTGTGTATATATGTGTATGTGTGTATTGGCCAGTGTGTATACGGAAGGTAAAAGCTAAACAGTACGAATCACGTCTGTATGCGGTGGTGCTTGGTTTGTAAATTTTGTTATACAGTTTGTTACTCCCCCAAGTTCCCATAAATCAACACATTTAGGCCCAAATACACAGGCAGCATGTAGAACTCATATCTGTCCTTCCTCTGCCTGTCTTCTCTGTCTTTAGTTGGCCTTGGATGCCTCCATGTACTATACAGCTAATGTTTTGGCCCGTAAACTGTTGCCAAAAAGTGGACACAGAGCATGACCGTGGTTGGAATGGAAGGGTTCAAACCCTCAAGCCTTCCCTGAAGAGTGGAGGTTATTGTAACAGCAAAGGGGGACTAAACCTGGAATGGGATTTTCAACAAACACATATGGGTGTCTGTCTGGTATGTAATCCTAACCTACTCCACTGTTTTTGCCTCTTTAGCATCCTCTGGATGTTCGGTGGGAGCCCGAGGCGAGCTGAGCCTGGCTGAGGTGCAGTGCCACCTGGACAGAGAGGGAGCGTCTGACCTGGTCATCGACCTCATCATGAACGCCACCAGCGACCGCATCTTTCAGGAGAGCATCCTGTTGGCCATCGCCCTTCTTGAGGGAGGAAACCCTGTCATACAGGTACTGTATTTACTCCTCTGCACTACTTCTGCAGTACCGATTTCACAGGATAAATGCTGCTAGAATTTGCATCATTTTTGTGTGTTAAAAGGAAGCAGATTCTCATTTCACTGTCCACTTCTTTTATATTTAGACGCAAACTTTTACAACATGTGTTTCCTAAACATTTTGGCTGAATGACCAATGACCAATGACCATGAATCAACATGGACAGCACACTGTATTTTCACTTTTATTAAATTAAATACCAATTTTCCTGAAGAATATAAACAAGGAACGACATGTTGTTAATGTTAACCAACATGCACTTTCTGAAATCCCTCCTTTCTGAATCCCAGATGGATCCACATGGTTCACTGTAGTTATTACAGTTCTGCAATGCCATTATGTACACCCTATGTAGCATGCATGTTTAGTTAAAACGAAACCGTGTGGGATTCAGACTAACTGTGTGTAGGAAAGGTTAAAAACATATTCCTGTAAGACAATGAGTCGAAGCTGTCAGGCTTTTCCATGGCACTAAATCTGTCTAGCAACAAAAACTGAGGTAAATTAAATTACAAAATGTCTGAAACGTTAGCGTTTATGGAGAATTTATTATAACCATCGATTCCTTATTTCCTTTGCTCAACTCTTTGCACAGTTTTCACCTTCTGTGGGTTTATGCAATGTGAACACATGAGTTATTGCTAATGTTATCTGTGTGGGTGTGTTAGTGTAATTAATATTCAAAAGAATTCCAGTGCAAAATTCCCAGATAGATAGATAGATAGATAGAACTTATATAGTGTAAAGAAGTATAAACAGAATAAGCTTTCTGATAACTCTAAATAGTACCTAGGGCTGGACCATATGATGATTTAATCTTGACATTATAATAAAGTATGCAACAATTCACTTTTCTGAAATATTTTGGATATAATAATATCTTTATAAATGCTATCTTTTAAAATGATATCTATTTAAATAAATATTTAAATTTATTTTATAAATACAAATTGAATTTTTATATATACAGTGTGTTTAAATATTCAGATTTGTAAATAAATTTACATTTTGCTAAAAAGTGTTAATTTTAACAATATGTGGAGACTTTTGGGGCACCCTGTATATCAAGATTTTTTAGAAATTTCTTGTGGACATCAAAGTATCAAACAGGTAGGTTTTTGTAAAAAAAAAAAAAAAAAAAAGGCCGACACTGTTCTATTCCTGGGAAGTTGTTGGAAAACCTGCATATCATGATGCACAGTGTGTGTGTGTGTGTGTATATATATGTGTGTTTTTATATATATATATATATATATATATATATATAGTAGAAATGAAAATGATATGATATTTTTGTCTCCCCACCCTTACTAGCATCTTTGCACTACAAATATTATACCATCTATGCTTCTTTGCAGTTAGGACATTGCCTCAGACACATACACACACAGAAACACGTGCACAAGTGCACACTGACACATGCGTTCTCACACACACATGTTCTCGGCGCAAATCCGACACCAGTGACGTCTTTGCCTCGGAGGCTGAAGCACTGGTATTGATTGAGTTGAAGTGGAGTACTTTTCAGCACACACAACTCAGGTGTTTTCCTACAACTTGTAATAAACCAGAAGGGGACACAATGCAGTGCTCACTAGCATCTGCATCTGAGCATAGTTTTTGAGAGTTTTATATCAGGACTTATTTATATCTGGATTTCACAGTAAGGTACTTCACTTCAGTAAAATCACCCACGTCAGCTTTTCGACCGAGACCGAGGGGTGAGAGAACGATGGAGAGGAGAGACGGAGATGCACGTTTCTATCTCCTTGGATAATTCCAGCTCCTTGCGTCAGTGTCGCCAGCAACCCCCCCCCCAACTCTTTGTGTTGCCTTGGCAACCTGTCAATCCGCTGACCTCACAGTGAGGTTGTGCGCAGGCAGATGAGGTTGGGGGGCTGAGAGACAGAAGGTGGGGCATTTAATAAAATAGCACAGTTTGTGCGTGTACATGTTGGCTTGGTTGTTGTATTAAATGTGTGCGCGTTTTTTGTGTGCACGTGTATGCGTGCGCATCCATGCCCGTGTGCGCGCCCTTGCACAAACAGTTCCTGTTGTGTAATGAGCTTGTTATTTGCATAGCCGTTCTACCTGATGCTCCCCCAACTTCCAGCAGGCTCTCTCACAAAGCTGCTCACATGAGGGTCTGTTACATAAACCAGGCCTGGCAGAGCAAACACACACACACACACACACACACACACACACACACACACACACCAGCTATGCAATAAACACACACACACTTAAACTGGGCCGCTGCTCAGTGCCAGAACCAGAGTAGAGAGTGAGGGAAAGCATACAGTGTGAAAAAAAGAGACAGATAGACAGAGAAAGAGAGAAATTAAAAGAGGCGTAAAGTGAAAAATAAAAAAAAAGTGTCTGTAGGCAATTTTTACTTGTGAAGGGCACACAATGAAGTTCTGAGTTACTCTGTGGACAAATAGGAGATTATGAATGGGATTACCCATCATCTGTTTGTATGGTGGAGGATCTGTGGCTGTCAAATTTATTTTAAGATTTTACTCCGTTTACTTAAGTTAACATGTTCAAATGATACCCATAATCACCACAGACATAGGAAGCATTACAGTAGAGCTACATTATGCATTCACATCTCATACAGTACATGATGTCATGTTTAAAATAAAGAAAATCTTGAGGTGTTTTTTTAATAATCAACTTTCAGATTTACTCACCTCACAGTGAGGATTTTTTTTTGCTTCTGAAATTACACTAGATTTTACATTTCTTAGATGACTTGGGTTGTGTGTGTAGAAATCTTCAGCTGATTTTCACACAGGAACAGTTTTCTTTATTTAAGCCCCACGGACTTTTTGGCCTAGTCGTAGATGGCTTCATGTAGTCATGCGTAGCAGAAATGGTCATTTGGCCAAGGGTTAGAAAATGCATGTTTTAATATCAACATATATCCAGCATTCCAATGTGAACTGTTTTGCCTTTGCATATTTAAATATAAAGTTGGAATGTTTGAATATGAAGGATGACAGCATTTTTACAGGCTTCTTAAACTGGATTTCAACTCATTTGTGACAGATGTGTGTACTGGTGCCTTTCTCTGGAGTTCGTGGGGGAATTACAGCTTTTCGATTATCGTTTCTTCTCTGATGTGTTCTCTTTCTGATTTCATAGTGAATCACTCTCTCTTTTTTCTTATCTCATTCTTATCACCTTATCATTAACCAGTCTGTTTGAAGTGTGTCTGAGGACGACCGTGCAGTACCTTCTTGTCTTCCAAACAAACACCTTCTAACATCATGCTTAATATGACTCATGGTTGTGCCTTTTTGTCTCTTGGTTTCCATGGCAATGGTAATGTGACTCAGCATCCCCACGTCTGTCCCCACTTTCTAACCATAAACCCAGTTTGCACCAGTTAATCAGGAGCAGTGATGGCTCTGAGACCTCAGGCCTGCTAAGAACATCACCTGATTCCCCATCAACCTCTGTAATCCAAGACAAACTCTCGTTTGGTGTGTGTGTGTGTGTGTGTGTGTGTGTGTGTGTGTGTGTGTGTGTGTGTGTGTGTGTGTGTGTGTTGGGGGTGGGGATACATCACATCACGTTTCTGTGTATTTCGTAAGGAGAGTCCTGCTGCCCTGCTTCTTTACAGAGGAGCTTTTTGTTTCAGGGTAGTAGAAGCAGGTCAAAAGCGCACTCATTCCTCCTGGCTTGTTTTTATTTCCTTTTTTTGGTCGTGTTTGTTTTCGAGGTAATCCGGTTTGGTTACTGAGCTGAGAGACAGCTGCTGTGGATGGAGAGGGGTGGATGAAGGTATATAGTGATGGAGAAAAAAGATGGAAGAGATAAATATGGAGGAGGCCAAAGACTGAGGGAAATATGATAAGGTGCCAGTATTGAGCAAAACAAAAAGGGGAAGTGAGTTAGTCAACACAAAGAGAAGTGGGACAGGCCACAAACCCCTGCCAGCACCAAAACTTATGCTTGCATGTTTAGGTCATGCTGAAGTAGACGAACAGTCTTAACATGTCTGCTTCGGAGCTGGATTTGTTAACCTATATAAAATTTGGGACTTTCCCACTGCAGGAGGATGATGCAAGCCAGACACATACTGATAGAAAGAGAGAGTGTTATGTGTTGTGTGTTGTGTGTTTTCTTTATCTTCTCCTTCACTGACATTACCATGACCTTTCAGTGTCTGTTCAGTGCTCATAGTAAGGTCTCCTATATAGACTCTACCATTTCTCTCTTGTTTCTTTTAATAATGCAGCAAGAACGTTGACCTCACCTGTTTGTGGTTCTGATGTAGGTTCAAATCTGACTCTCTAATGGAGAGAGTATACTGAAACTCTTTTGAAAGGAAGGGACAGATTTGCCTAATGTTTTGCCTGAAACATCTGTAACACTGCAGGTGTTGGGGTAGGAAAAGACTGCTAGTTAGCAGCTGCAGGTGACCTCGGTTTAGTATAGAAACTCTAGAGAGTTAAATACACACATTGGTAAATTTTATAGTGCACACTTGCTCATCTTTGTCATGTAAACCTAAGACCTTTCAGTGGCTATAAAGAAGAGTACACACCCCTGTTAAAATTGTAAAAAGAAATCAACAAATAATACAACCCTTCCTTTTATAATTTCCCTAATTACTAAGTATTTACTTGGTGAAGTATGTATATTATTGGGTATTTCACACTTGTGATAAGTAAATACAGAGAAACTACAGCTGAAATATTATGAAAAGTTCCCACAATTACCCTAAGCTTAACCCTAACCTTGAAACATTAGGGAATTTTACAAGGAAGGGTTACCATTATTGACCTAGTAAGTTTATGATAAATCATAGTATATTATTTCTATTTTTCATAGGTAATAAGTAGGTAAATACAGAGTGCAGCTGAAATACTAGTGTAGGTTCTTCTGGGGTTTAAGCCTAAGTGTCTCTGTATATACTTACAGACATATTACTTGTGGTAATTACCCAATAATATGCTGTAATGTACCATTCCAAACCAAAACATTCAAGTGAGAAACACATAGAAACATTTTTTAAATAATGACAAGAATTACAATAACCTGGTTACACTAGCGTGCACAGCATTTTTAACGAGGCATGTGACTGTGCTCAGAATTAACTAATGACATTCAAACTCATGTTCAAAAATAATTATCGCATGCATGCCTGTCATCAAATAAGTGATTCTGATTAACCCCAAATATAGATCAGCTGTTCCTGACATCATCCTGTTTTCATCTGACTGCAGAAACCATGATCTACAGAGAACTTGTAGAAACAGAGATTCTCTCATCGTTGAAAGATATCGATCGGAAGAGTGTACAACAGCATTTCCAAAACATTAGCTGTACCATGAACATCAAGAAGGCCATCATAAGCAAGGTGAAAATGGCAACGCTTCAAAATTAATTGAAGATGAAAACTTATCAATGAGACTGCCAATAGACCTAGAGCAACGTTAAAGGAGCTGCAGGCAAGAACACTCCCTCCCGCGTCTGACAACAATCTCTCTTATTCTTCACACGTGGGCTAGGGTAGCTAGACAAAAGCCTGTTCTCACGGGGGGGAGGAAAAATCCCCACCTAAATCACCTCAAACCATGTGGCAAAATGTGTTGTGGTCTGATGAGACCAGGGTAGAACTTTTTTGGCATAATTCTAAAAGATTTGTTTAGAGCAAAAACAAGACAGATTCTCGCCCAAAGAACACCATACCCATGGTGAAGTATGGTGGTGGCAGCATCATGCTGTGGATCTGCTTCCCTTCACTTGGAACTGGGGCTCTAGTCAAGAGACAGTTGGTTAGTTCCCAATACAAATCTGTTTTAACACAAAATATTCTTCCTCTATTTGACAGCTGAAGATGAAGAAACTTTCACCTCCTAGCATGATAATGGCACAAAGCACAAGTCCATGTCAACAGTGGAACAGCTTCAGAAGAAAATTATCAGTGTCTTGGAATGGCCCGGTCTCAGCCAAGGTCCAGGTTTCCCTTATGGAAACCTGTGGAATGACTTGAAGAGGACTGTGCACTAGAGATCCCCTCACAATTTATTCGATTTGGATTTCTGTGAAGAAGAATGAAATAAAATTACCAAATCAAATTGAGCTATGTTCGTAGACTCTTAGCCAATAAGACTGAGTGGTTGTACTACAAACAAAAGGTGCTTTAACAAAGAATTAGTTAAGGGTTGTAAATACTTATGTAGTAAGTAATACTTATTTCAAAACAGACTTACTAATGAAATCAGACCTACTGATTTTTCCGGTTCAGGTGCTGAGGTGAGGTCAGGTTTATTGCATCACTATATAGAGTTGTTCTTTCACCAATTTAACACTAATTTAAACCTGCTAATTAAGTGATGCCTGATTTACTACAGAAAAATTTGTCTCAAACAAAAGCTAAATGAATTGGGGTTCTAGTTCATCCTCTAACTTGAGAGACGACTAGATGGTGTCTTTGTAGCTCGTAAATTCTCTTTCTTTCTTTCCCTTTGCTGTTTTTGATCATTTTCAGCTGAAATCTTTCAGTGGCATCCTTAATAAATATAATAATCTAATATTGCATATATACTTGGCTAATGTTAGCCAAGTCATACATTTATTGATTGTTTTTATTTCATATTAATGAACTCAAAACATTCTTCATTTACCGTGACAGGGAAGCAAATCATTTCAGATGCCGACTGGCTCACCTCTCGTTTTACTGGTAAGAAAACACTGCTCTTTTGGCATATGAGTGATAACTCATAGCAGCGTATTGTGATGTTAAATTGAGGAGCTCCTACACAAAATGCATAAAGGCTGGCAGAGTTGATAATATAAAATAATCTTAATAAATGTCACTGGTTATCCTGGCAATCTTAAGCAGGTGCTAGACACCTATATAACCTATATATGGTAATGCACCTGATTATGGGGAAAGTCCTGGTTCTTTACGGGTTGTAAAAATACCCTATTTACAAAATAAACTCTGCAAACTACAATCAGCACACAAAATTCTTTATGCTCAGTTTCTGAGCCTGTAGGTCATGGCTCAGCTTCAGACCTGGTTATTGTTTTTCCTGCTGCAACACACCTGATTTGAATGTCATAAGGTCCAACCTGAAGTGGATGATGTAGCTTAACTGGTAGATTTGTTTAAAAGTGTAAAAAGGAGGGGCTGAATTTGTACTCCATGCAGACCAAAGTCAGATGTTTTCAGTGTTAAAGCCTGTGGAAGAATAATCAAGAAGAATGAGACTGGGGAAGCTGTGCTGGCTGAGAGACAGTGTTTCAGAACGTGTCGTACACATTAGCACACTGTGAAATACGATGCCGGTTCGTCCACAAATCAGACAGGATATGGGCAGTGGTGACTAAAATTAGCAAGACCGAAAGGGAACGAATGAAAGAATGAGGAAGGGGGGCTGGGGGGGTGTTGGAGAAGTTGTGAGAAAGCTGGTTTTCGGATGACCCATGACGGAAGCATTCGCCCACTCTGTCCTGGCAGCTATAGAGAGTGGGCTGCGAAACCACAGACATCTCATCTGATAAACACACACACACACACACACACACACGTTTTATATTCTGTCCCACAGCCTTTTTCCTCCCCTGAACACGAACCTCTGTACACATATTGTCTGCTATAGCGTAGGTAAGGAAATGATGTCCCCATGCACCACAAAACCATTCTCACAGAGCAAAGGGCACACAGGTGAATTTATGTAGTGGGAAGACAAAGAGAAACTGAATACACTCTGAACATACATAGGCAAATCACCTAAAAAGGAAGTGCCACCTTCCCGTTAGTTGTTGCTTTTTTTGCTGCTGTCCCTCCCCATGGCAATGAAAAGCCAGGTTTAGTCACTGTCTGCAATTTGTGCAAAGGTCAAAAGCCGCACTCCCACTGGCTTGTGAAAAGAGATCATTGTAGATGGTGTTGGGCCGTCGTCCAGGTAGAGGATCATTTTACTACAGCCAAGAACAGGGTTGTTTTAAAAACAATATGCACACACCCCTTTATGAGCACAATACAGAAGATTATATGAGCATAAATCCAACAGCTAGATATGTACCAATCTGTTTATTTATTAGTGCTATTAAAACTGTTTTTCCCAAACCCAAAACCCAAATCTCGGCACGTAGACACAGGCCTGGAGGTTCCTAAGAAAAGTATAAATAGAACAGAATTTTATTACAGGGCAGCTGGGAAGTCTCGTGTGTGTGTGTGTGTGTGTGTGTGTGTGTGTGTGTGTGTGTGTGTGTGTGTGTGTGTGTGTGTGTGTGTGT
>JAQQZR010000016.1:16916788-16933689 GCA_030068235.1 Notoglanidium macrostoma
ATATTCTGTTTCTGTGTGTGTGTGTGTGTGTGTGTGTGTGTGTGTGTGTGTGTGTGTGTGTCGCAAACTGCCAAAAGGCAGATGGTGATAAATCAGGTGAGCTGAGGGAGGCACTCCAGGTTATTTCCGTGTATGAGTGTGTGTGTGCGCGTGTGTGCGCGCGTGTGCGTTATGTAACTCTGGTGGTGTGAGCTAGGCAGGCAGTAAACAGGGCTGAGGGAGGGACGTGAGAACGGAACCCAGGAGCATGGCTGCACCGTGCCACGCTTCATGAGGTCTTTAAAGGGATAGGCCTTTAATTCCAAATGAAACACACTTGGTGTCCAACTATCCAAACTGTACTTTTTTCTGAGTTACTAATATAACCTGGGTAACTGTAGCTTTCGAGGGGAATTCCGGTGCTGGAGCTGACTTCCATTCACAGTTTGGTGTTTCTCCTGCTTGCCAGATTCAGCTGATGGAAAAATTCAGTCAGGCATGTTAAACCAGAGTGGCTCTCCAGCACTGGCGTTGACCTGCAGGAAACCTCATCTCTCTTAAAATGTAAAAACACCTGCAACTTTAGGTCAATTTGAAGCATTTCAAAGCAGTCAGAGTGTGTTTCAGCCAAAAATAACTAAGTTGCTCACCAGAATTTTCCCCAGAACTTTATTTCATTCGTATTCTCTGCCTCTGTCTTTCTATCTTTTCCTACACCCCACTTAAAAAAACAACAACAAACTTTTCTTAAGTAGTGCATTTTTTCCTGCAAACCACCTGTATGAAAATCACTACTGCTTGAATAAAGTTCCTAGCAGATTTTGTTGGGTAGCAGAGCAGTCCTTCCTTCAAGTGTCCTTCCTTTCTGCCCCTTTTCCTCCAGAGGTCATTCTTTATCAGGCTGACGAGGGACAATAAGTCAGAGAAGTTCTTCAAGGTGTTTTATGAGCGGATGAAACTGGCCCAGCAGGAGATCAAAGCCACCGTGACGGTCAACACCAGCGACTTGGGCAGCAAGCGCAAAGACGAGGACACAAACGACAAGGAGGCACCTACCAAAAAGAAAGGTCAGGGCCTGAACAGAGTGTCCAACATCTACCCCAAAACAATTTAACCACCCGGAGAACGAGGGAGGGAGTGGAAATGTCCAGTAATTGAAATAGCTCAAAGGCTGGTAGTGTTGTGCAAAACATTTTTTAATGGATGAACATTGTGAAACAAATATAAGAGTTTTGAAATTAGCTTTCTTTGATGCTAAATTAATCACCACTACAGTATGCTAAACTTAAAGCGTATCAGAGCAGGCTACTTTAGTCTACATGACGTTATGACGATAGGTTTCAATGTAAACAAACACCTTTTTCTCTCCTGTCTTCTCCTCCAGTAAAGGATGTCGCCTTGGTCACAGAAGAGGTGCGTGAGCAGCTTCTGGAAGCTTCCACGGCCACAAAGAAGGCTTTCACTGCATACAGACGGGAGGTGGACTCAGACGAGCATCTGGGTGGGGGTGAAGTCTCGACCAGCTCGGGGGAGAAGAACCAGGACGAGAACGAGATGAGCGTCACCATCACCATCATGCAGCCCATTCTGCGCCTCATGCAGCTGCTCTGTGAAAACCACAACCGTGAGCTGCAGGTCAGCCCCAGAAGCAATATCTGTACTGCCCCCAAACCTGTGCTAACTGGCACTCATCCAGATGAAGATATGACAAGGATCAATGATCAAAATAGGCGTTACTAGGAGGAAAACCCTCAGGCCAGAACCAGCTAGTGTCAAAACTAGGTTTGGTTATTTTATAGTCTGTGAGGATATGTTTTGAAGGTTAATTCATAATTCATGAAATAAACCCAAATATGGAACATGGTGCATGTTCCCATTACAGACATAAACTCTAGTCTCTGTGGGTGTTCTTCCTGAACCCCATGTGTTCTAATGCACGAGTACCAGCGCACATCCTTTATATCCTGTTGACACATTTTCCACTGAGCTGTATCTTCTCCACCTCTGTCTCTCTCTTTGCCTCTCCAGAACTTCCTGCGCTGTCAGAACAACAAGAACAATTATAACCTGGTGTGCGAGACGCTGCAATTCCTTGACTGCATCTGTGGCAGCACCACAGGGGGCCTGGGTCTGCTGGGGCTCTACATTAATGAGAAGAACGTGGCTCTTATCAACCAAACCGTGGAGAGCCTCACTGAGTACTGCCAGGGCCCCTGTCACGAGAACCAGGTAGACATCCGAGCACATGCACATGGTCAAACTTGAGTTAAATATACATGTGTGTATGCAGGCACATACAGATACGTCCTTCTACAAGCTGCATCTTGTATGTATGTAAGTGTCTGCTGTGCACATGCATATAAATATGCACGTGGAAAAGCAGCAGTTGCATTAAAAACCCAAGGTTCTTGCATATTGAGTTTCACGAAGGAGAGTAGATCTGACTCCACTGCAGCATAATGGTACACATTATTTCCATTGTGCCGGGTTTCTGTGGAGTCAAAGGCTCCTAATTGCATAATGGTAGTGGTGTTTTGTTCCTTACTGATGATGTCGTTACCATTTCCCTCGGAACAGCATAATCACGTGATAGATCGAGCTTTCAGATCGCACTCTCATTAAAGGAACACTGTGGCTGTGTAATTTAACACTAATCTATAAGCGAGTGCCTGAGCATACGGCTGCATTTATGCACATTCATGCATTCATTCATTTCCAGACTGTTTTGTGATTGGTAGATTCGTGCTATTAGATTAGTTGAAATCTCTCTCTATTGCTTTTTCTGTGAACTTGGGCATTAATAGTAACAAATGTCAGACTCGACCTACACAAACCTCTTGTTGTGTCTTTTAGAATTGCATCGCCACTCATGAGTGCAACGGCATTGACATCATCATTGCACTCATTTTAAATGACATCAACCCTCTGGGCAAGAAGAGGATGGACCTTGTGCTAGAGCTGAAGGTGTGAATTCCATAAACGCCCCCCCCAATCCTGACACACACACAAACATTTAGTATGTCATTTCAAACATAGCTATATTATTCATTTGTAGTAACAGTAGCATGGAAGCAGTTGTTTCAGCCCGAGCTGACTCTCGGATGTAGTTTTTGTCACATCTCAGCTTGCCACAATGGAAAAGAAGGTTTGCCATGATGCACACAGAATTCTGAGACTTGATCTCTGTTGAGCAGAATAACGCCTCCAAGTTGCTTTTGGCCATCATGGAGAGCCGTCATGACAGTGAGAACGCAGAGCGGATCTTGTACAATATGAGGCCTAAAGAACTGGTGAGTGATCGAGGTTGTACTACTGAAAGTACTGCAACCATTTTTAATGGTCGAGTAAGTACAATGGGACCTCATTCATCAATCTTTTAGATGATTTTCTTTGTATTCACATGTGTATGTTGATAAATGGCAATCACACATAAATTACTGTACACGTGCATACCCCTGCTGATTTGTGTTTGGTAATGCCCTCGAAACTCTGTTAAAAAAAAGAGAAGAATAGAAAATGTAAAATCGCTACTAAATGGCCAAAGAATGAATTTTACAAATTTTTTACAAGATTTTTGTGAATATCAAATTTTCTTTATGTAAACAGTCATAGAACAAACTAATCACAAACAAGTCAGTTCAGCTAAGTAAATATATATGTTTGATAAATGAGACCCAGTGTGCTTAAAGTGTCTTGGATAAGTATTGATCCCCTTTGAACTTTTCCCCATTTTGCAGTGTTGCATCTTGGAACAGAAATGGATTTAATTAGGATTATATGTCTTGAATCTGCACATAATAGCCTATGATATTAAAGCAATAGACCTTTTAGCTACTTATATTTTTAATAACCATACCTGATTAATACTTTTGCTGAACTTGGTCTTGCTCCTTTGCTCATCATGATGCTGTTTGTTTAGGTATGTTTTCTTCCAGGAACAGGTGTATTTGTATTGAGATCATGTGACACTGTAATTGCACACAGGTGAACTTCATGTGACTTCTGTCACCAGGACTAATGTATTGCTTTCTCAGCAATGGGGTGAATAATTGTGCAATCACCACTTTTTCTGGTTTTTATTTGTAACTGATTTTGCACACTTTTTCCACCACTCCCACTTCATTGTTATGGGTTATTTTGTGTAGATTTATGACATATAATCTCATTTAAGTCCACTCGAGTTTCAGGTTTTAACACTATAAATTTTGGAAAAGTTCAAGGGAGGGCGAATATTTGCAAGCTACTATATATATATAGATAGATACTAGGCTTAAATGCAAGCCGCTATATATAGGTACTAGGCTTAAAGGAAAATTTTTTTCAAGCTGACCTCCTTCCACTGTATGCGTAGTGTATGTGTGATTACCACGCATATGAATTTCAACACATGTTCCTGTGCTGAGAAAAGAACTGAAAACTGATAAACAAGAAGCTCAAGAAACAAGGAGATTAACAATTTATTTAATAGAGCTGTAAGGGCAGTTGTTGGTGCCGGAGTATATATAACATGAATTAGAAATTACAACTCTAAAACTAAAAACCAAAAAGCTGTTAGAATGAGAGAGATATGAGAGAATGCCTTCCAAAGGCGTTCTTTTGGAAATTTACAGTTTTCAGTATTCATATGTGCTCAGAACTATGCTTGGAAGTTCGACTTAACCACAGATTCTTCCCTGAAATTATGAATTACAGTTTTATTGCTTTATTTACTAACATCTTTGATTGAAGAATTCATGGAAATGCTCTATAAAAATACTTCTATTGGATAAATGTTTATCGATTGCCCTTAGACTTCCATTATATTTGAGTTTGAGGGAAAAAATGATTTTCTGTTCTTTTCTCAATACAAGGAAACATTTTGACTTTGGCTTATATACATTAAGATATGAAGTATTCCTTTAACCAGGTTATGGAATGCTACATGCTCTGTTGACTTCCTATTTTCAAAACGACATGTTTCTGCAAGTGTGCCTGTTTTTGCACTGAAAGCATGCACACGCTCTCTAATCATTAACACGCGATTGTGCACGCCTAAACAAAGCACATGCACACACGTGCTCACACTCTCAGTGTTTCTCACACTCATACACAACACGCGCGGGGTATGTGGTTGATGCATGCAGGTGGAGGTGATAAAGAAGGCGTACATGCAAGGAGAGGTGGAAGTGGAGCATTCTGAGGAGGACGGGGAGGGCGAGGAAGAGCACGCCGCCTCCCCGCGCAATGTCGGCCACAACATTTACATCCTGGCCCATCAGGTACACGTTCACACACGGTTTCAGTCTCATGCAAATAACTAGGTGCAAGTGTATACACACACACACACACACGCTTCTACACACACAAATTTTCATGTAATTACATGGGTCATGCACCAGTTACATAAATGCTGTAAAGAATTAACTTTCACGAACAGGGAAATGAAACTTTGTCCAAGTTTGATTTAAAAAGAAAAGTCACACAGATCCTTAAAAAAAGCTTTTGCATATCATTACGTCTGCAAAAATGCAAATCCTCATTAGTACTCATTTACTGAGTGCATTAGCATGTACACGAAATAATCTTATTCAAAGCTACTGGATGTAAGATTTTGAATTTCAGCCTCTCTGATATCTCACAGCAAAACTATCCCAATCTGTATTTTATTACCTAATCTTTATTATGTAATCGGGGGCAAGCAGACACCCCTGATGACTCACTCGGTCCCTGGGTACAGAAATACAGAGAAACACACCTCAAAATAGCCACTTAGTATGAGCTCTCTATCGCAACAATGTAATAACTGAATAGCAGTTTCTCAACGAGGATAAATCGGCCGACTATCGTCGTTGTTCACCAAATTGCCACCAAATAAGAGAACCGATAAAAGCCTTACCTGATCATCAAAACTCCATCAAGCTTCCCTCAAACCTCAACAACCTAAACCTCCATTATGCCTGAAAACAGTTTTCTCTTATAGTGTAATATCCAGTTCTCAATACAGGCTTGATTTCTCATTCTCCGTCTCCTGATTGGCTGCTGGCTCTCGTCTGTTACTGTGTAGTCAGACTCCTTTCATGCCTGGAGTTGGAATGTGATGTTATTTGATGTATCTGACATGTTTCCATACACCTGACCTAGAGTCAGCTGTGATTTACAGTGACAGACTTACAGTAGCTCAGGAACATTATATTCTAGAGGATTTTTCTCACTTTATTAAATAGCCAAAAAATCCTGCTCCCAATAGGTTAACAAATCTGATCATGACATTATCGTAATCAGTATGTTTATATATGCCACTTAATTCACTTTAACAATATTAGTTTTCTGAACATACACTCTATAATTTATATAATCTATAATTATAAGTTATTTAACACACTTTACTCTGTTGTTGAGTCCACTCTGGAGTCTCTTTGCAAGTAAACACTTGTTTGTTTGTTTTGAGGTTTTATAGCTGCGCATAATACTGTCCGTGTTTAGATGCAAATCTAGAGACAGGCTTTTTTCTCTCTCCAGTAACGTTTGTCTAACATTGAAAAACAAAAGATATCACATGAACAGTGTATGTGCACTAAATAACATGCGTATTTGACATAGCCCGGTTGACAGTTTTCCCAAACAGGATTTCTTAAAATATCCATTACATTTAATTTCAGAGAACGCTGTTTTTTACGACCACCTGAATAATGTGAAAACTGATAAAACCATTTGTCACACACACACACACACACACACCCACACCCACATTGTATATCACTTTTCTTTCTGAACATATTTACAGCTAGCCAGACATAACAAGGAGCTGCAGGCCATGCTGAAAGCAGGAGGAACGTACGGTGAGGGTGATGAAGCTTTGGAGTACTATGCCAAACACACCGCTCAAATAGAGGTCTGTATTTCCTGTTTCTGGCAGGCATTATGGATCTGGTTTCCTCAGATTCTAATCCCTGAAAGACATCATGATGGTTGTGTAACGTGATTGCATACCAGTGTATTAGAAGAAAACTGGTACGATGACAGGTGGCTGTTAATGAACACTTTAATCCTACTAGTGGTTAAGCTAGGTCTACTGTTTAGCCTTTTAATTTGTTAATTAATTAGTAAGCCCTTCATGGCCTGAGTCAGATGTCTTAGAAGAGCTCATTGACACGCTGCAAATGCACATTTATTTTTTGTATAGACTGTATGCTTACTCATGATGGTGTCACAAGGTTTTATGGGTGAGTGTAACCTGTGGTTGTTGCTCAGATTGTGCGCCTGGACCGCACCATGGAGCAGATCGTCTTCCCTGTGCCCAACATCTGTGAGTTCCTCACGCAGGAGTCCAAGCTGCGTGTGTACTACACCACGGAGCGAGACGAACAGGGCAGCAAAATCAACGACTTCTTCCTGCGCTCTGAGGACCTCTTCAACGAGATGAACTGGCAGAAGAAACTGAGAGGTACTCAAGAGACCTCTGGTAGCGCAGACTCCGTGCCCTGTGCGTGGCCCCTCTCACTTTCTCTATGTCCTAAATAAGGTGATTTACACACTCTCTCGCTCTCCGGGTGCAGCTCAGGGCATTTTCCTTAGGCAAAACCCTGACCTCATTACACCAGGGGAGTGAAGAGGGTGTGTACAGCAGTTCAAGTAGGAAATATAAGTTAATTCTGTTAAGGCATGAGCATACAGGATTATAAGTGTAATAGCCTTTATTTGCAGGCAGAGCAAAAAACGTCTGGGTAAAAATAGACACGTAGCTCTCGGTTAGCTCCCTGAAGATCGAGCGGATTTATCAGGATCTCCTTTGGAGTAGGGAAGCAGAAAAGGAGAAGGAAGCGTGCAAGTAGGAGGAAGGGGTTGATGAAAGTTCAGGTGTGTGACGAGGATGACGAAAGCATGTGGGAGGAAAAGAAAAGATCTCTGAATCTAGGAGGAAGGGTGAGAGATACCTCAGGAGGAATGAAGGCAAATGATCAAGCCATGCTTCTGTTAATAAAATTTGGAGGGAGGGCTGGAGGAAGTGAGTGAGCGCTGAGAAAAACAGCAAGTGCTTTGCGAAAAGGAAAGAAATGAAATGAAGCGTGAGGTTGAGAAGAACCAAAAAAGCAGGCAATAATATTAGCAATTTCTTTCCAGTGGGAGAGGAAGAGAGCTCATTTGTTTCTGCTTATTATGTATTAGATTCTTATTTTCTAATTACATGCCGCCAAAGAGCCCATGGTAATTGGATAAGAGCGGCGTAACCTTGTATACTCGCAGGCCCAATTCAGTGGGGGCAGGATGTCTTGGTAAAAAAGGTATATAAAAAATGCAGTTTTTGTTCCTAATAGTAGAAGGTGAGGGTTCGCAGTGTTGCTTTTTCCTCAGTGGGAGTATGTAAACCATCTTTCTCCACTCTACAGCAGTTTCCTATCTGTTCAAAACCTTAGAGCCAAAAGCCTCATCCGTTGGCAGTAGGGGTCTGAAGGTATAGCATGATAGCAACATGTGACATAATGACATACCGTTATCCTGGATTGATTATCCTGGGTAAATGATGGGAAGAGAATCTGTTTTAAACAATATTTTATGAAATAGCACTTTCCCCGAATAAATGCAATGCTGTAAGCAGACCGCAGCTCACAGGAAGTTTTGCACAGCAATGCAAATAACTACGGCGGTCTTCTGGGAATTTTATCTTGTCAATGAAACAGCCAGGCTTTAATGTCGCCAAATATTCTACCGGTTTGCAGAGTTATCTTGGTTGTAATATGTCTAAACTGATTTTGGTTGGTCACACTACAAACCTGAACAATCTTACTCGTGGTCTGGGTTGAAACTACTAGGTAACTCCGTTTAGCTGGAAGTAAGGATAGTTGTTCCCTTTACTACCGTACTCCAGAGTGCTTAAACAGAAGTAGATTATTTAAAGTGTTTAGGCAAATGCATAAGAAAGCATCGTTATTGTCATTTGTGTAGTCTTCCATGCGTCATTTGTCTAGTCTTCCACTGCTAAAAAATACATCTTGCACTAGCTTGTAGTCTGTCATGTTATTCAAGTCTGCTTCGCAAAGATGAAAAGGAAAATTGTGAATGAGGAAAAAAATGAACCTATTTCTTTATTTATCTCACCCTGATATTAATAATGTTAGCTACCTATAGATAAAACCAGATGATTCACATCAGTAGCGCTTAAATCTTTTTAACAGGTGGCGGGTAAGACTAAGCACCATTGAACCAGTTAAGAACCAGACAGAATTGGTGTAATCTAAATTAAAAATTAAAAAAAAAATTTTTAATAATCTAATTTATCATTTCATATTTTTCCTTTTCCGCTGTTCCATTGAAAAACAACAAGAATTCAGAATCTTGATAGCCACAGAACGTGAGAAAGGTTTCAGTAAAATAGATGAGATTAATGATCGTCCATAGACTCTGGTTGTTGTGCACTCAATGAATTTTCTGGTCTTTATTCTTTAGAAAAAAATCCGACCTTGCTGGTTAATTAGTGCAATTTTACAAGCACTGCATGATGGACAAGGTTTTTACAGATTCGAGACTCTGAACAAATTGTTCCTTTTCAAAGGGATGGTATGTATGGTGCGCTAACTAAATATAAAGCTCAGTAGATTGTGTTAAGTTTAAATGGGTTGTGCTCCAAGGTCAGCGGTGCGAATGTGCTTCGCAAGTTCATTTGAGCAGCTCTGAATAGAAGCCATGGAGGTTTCCATGGAAACCAACCCATGTATGGCCTTTAACTGTTAACATTCAGACAAGCCTCTATGAGGGCCTTGTAATTTTTAATTACCGGCTTCGGTTCTGTTCATGTGTGTTATTCATGGCCAAGTAGAACATTTAGGACATTTACAACGTGCGCTCCCGGTAAATTAGCTTCAGTCGTGCTAAAGGAACTTAGCGATCTCCTAAACAAAATTAATATAGAGTGAATGAGTGAATGAAACCTTGACAATGGGACAGGGAGTGTGGTCGAACAGGCACTGGTTTTGGATGAGCTAATAACGGAGATAAAGATTTCTGTCCATCCCACAGCTGTAACAGAATAAGTGCCTGGTAGCATTACACCAGACTTCCACCTGAGGCTGTTTGAGGACTTAGAGATGCCTGTGAACGAGTTTGTTCAATCTGTAGAATACATTCTTAAAACAAGTCAACAACAACAACAAAAAAAACAATTTGAAAATTTTTTAATCTTTTCCCAAAAGTCATGTAGTCAGAGTTCTACAGTAGCTGCTCAGGATTTCAGTATAATCACAGTATGTTTAAGACTGATAAGCTTTTAATGCATAGACGCATAGGTGTGTGTGTGTGTGTGGTGTCAGGTCTTAAGATGTGTCTATTTGCTAACAGGGTGTGGTATGTGAATGTGGCTGCATAACCCATGTTGTAGCTGTTTGCATGTGTGTGTTAAGCTTTGTATTGAGTCCATAAATGTAGTAGGTGTGTACATTAAGATGTTCATTTGTGGATAAGTTTTGTGAATGAGTGTCTATGCTGTCTGTCTGTCTGTCTCTCTCTCTCTCTCTCTCTGTCTCTCTCTTTCTCTCTCTCTCTCTCTCTCTCTCTCTCTCTCTCTCTCTCTCTGTCTGTCTCCCCATCCTCTTTAGCTCAGCCCATTCTGTACTGGTGCTCAAGAAATATGTCCTTCTGGAGCAGCATCTCCTTCAACCTGGCCGTCCTCATGAACCTGCTGGTTGCCTTTTTCTACCCACTGGAGGGGGTCCGCGGAGGTGAGACACACTCACGCATGTAGAGATGCATAGATATAAAGGAACTACATTGCTGTCCATAGGTAATTGAACAGGGTGAGTTTTAATTGAAATGTCCAACCTGTGAATAAAGAAGGATCATGATTCTAATGCATTTCACCTCCTTATTAATGATCTGATGTATGAAATATGAAAGGTGATGATTTCCTATGATAAAATTCAGAGCTGATTAGATGTGATGATATATTAACAAGTTGATATAATCGAGAAATGTTTTTGCTTTAACAAGTAGAAAACTGGGACTCTGATATAAAGGCCACACTTTCAATTGGACTAATCGGTCAAAAGGCCACGCCTCCTTCATTGCTGCTGACCGAGGCCACTCCTCCTTTACTGAGACTGACAGTTAAAAATGCCACACTTCCTTCCCTGGAATTGACAGGCACAGAAGCCAAGCCTCTTTCCTCTTGGATGAAACCTTCTTTTAATTAATTTGTTTGTTTGTTTGCTTGTTATTCTAATTCATTGAGTTAAATTAGAGAGCCAGAGCAGACAAAACTGTTACTGCCCAATTGTTTACAGACTTGAAAACTACACACACACACACACACACACACACACACACACACACACACACACACACACACACATACACACACACACTTTTGTACACATATGACTGATAATAAACCAATGGGCATCTTTGCTAGATGGTTCCTGAGATGCGCAGCAGGCCTCAGGCTCCTGAAAACACTGTGTAAAAGATCACAGGTCTGCTTAACACCGAGACTCAAGAAAAGGAAGGAAACTGACAGCATCAAACACAAAATAGACATTAGTGCCTTATAAACACAGTGCATACCCAGCGGATGTTTTTGAATATGACGGTTAAATGAAAAAGCAAAGGCACTCAGCCACTACGACACAATAAAAAACAGGAATAGAAATGCTTTTCCCCAGTACTGGCCAGGCTCACACCTTTATGTGCTTGGTTTATACATTACACACACTGCTAAAGGTGTTTTTATAGGGGTAATTTGGTGTAAACCTGTCACTGTGTATAAACATGCAAAACGCTTTACACGCAAGAGGTGGAACAAGGATGGGAAGAACCTGACCAAAAGTTCTTAGGCTGTAATCTGGAGCCTCACAAAGCCAGGGCAAAGCTGTGACGTGATTCTGCTTCTGGACATAGTTCTCTTGCCTCTTACCACAAAACTTGTCATCCTTCAGAATATCAAGCCGTATAACATAGGAGTGCTTTTGGTGCATAGGAGTGCTCTCAGTCTCTCTCTCTCGCTGTCTCTCTCTCTCTCTCTCTCTCTCTCTCTCTCTCTCTCTCTCTCTGTCTTTCTCTGTGTGTGTGTGTGTGTGTGTGTGTGTGTGTGTGTGTGTGTGGTAAATACTGAAGCAGAAGCTTCAGTGCCTGGTTTAATACTGTAATTGTCCCAATTTGGTCCATGTGTGGAGAGACATTATTGGAAATGCAGAAAATGAGTTTTTACCACTCAATCTTTTTTTCTTTTTTTTTTTAAACATGATGGAACAAATCTGCATTCCTGAATGTTCATTGTAACGTAGTGCCGCTCTGATCCCCTACAGCACTGATGAAAATAAGACCTCAAAACCTGCACACATGCAGCCGTGTACCTCTCAGCAGCACTTCAGGTGCCCATGTGAACCAGAAAACCTCTAATTTACTGTATATTCAGTGTTTTGTAAGCCTTTCTATAAGACTTCTGCTTTGCATTTCTGTAGAAATTGTTTTTTTTGCTGCAACATATTCTGCAAGAGCATTTCCTAGAAACATTTCACTCAGGAACACTCATTTGCACATGATAAACAAACATTTGACTTCTTTTTTTCTTTTTTTTGTAAGTTTTGCCCATTCCTTTGGCATATTGAAAGTTCAATTTGCTAAACTATCCCTCTCGGAATAGCTGTTTTTAACATTCTTTTTTAAAACAAACCATTACCGTGTCTGTTAAAGTGTGCTCTATATCTCACCTTGAGTGTCAAGGTTACCTGGAGGAGTATTCTATCCGCCTCATAAGATATCGATAACTTGAGAAAATGCAGGAAATTTCTTGAATTCATTTTGGATTACATTTATTGTAATGTTACACAGTGGTCATGATGACTCGCCATTGCCTCCACCCCTTTTTCCATTCCCTAGTTGCAACAACATGCAAAATAAAAAAAAATAGAAATAAAAGAACCACAATAATAAACAATCTACAAAATGTTATTGCGACATCAGTACACTGCTCACTTCTGCTTGTCAGGTATTTGAAAACCAAACACACACACACACACACTCAGATTTCCTGCTGATAGTCCCGTGTCTGATCCATGATGGTGTAATCCTGGGTGCACAGTGTGGTTGCTGTCTGTTGTACTGAGTGTTGCATCACACTGCAGTCCGATTACTTCTATCTAGTTTAACTTTGGTGTGTAAGCTTCTTTTGTGTGTGTGTGTGTGTGTGTGTGTGCGTGCAATGTGACAGCTGCCTCTTGAAGGTGAGCTTTTGGACTTGAAATCTCAGCCCTGCGTACAGCGGCATGTTCGCTGGTTAGATCAGTTAGAACATCTTCAGACCCTCTCTCTGTCTTTATGCTGGACAAGGCTACGGCGAGGTTTAATGTCGTCTTCGTAAATATAATCGGGGAAAAGGTGTTCGTGTCTTTGTCTAAACAGCGAACGGATTCCTCCACAGCCATGTTCATGATGAGATATATTTACATATAGCGCTGAAACATGTGATTTACGGCCCCTACTACATCATTTATTCAAAAAAACCTGTTTCCATCACTCTTTTTCACATCTAGTTTTAGAGCAACGTTTCCATCTCAGCCATGCGTAGATACTTTTTTTTTCCATATTTAGCTTTTTTTTTATTTCTATTCTGTCCCCCCCCCCCCGCATTTCCAGAGTTTGCATAAAAGCGCGAGCTGTCTGTAGATGTTTCCGGAACAGCTCCTTTCTCGCTCCTCATTTTACTGCGGTGGCGTTCCTAATTTCCTTCTTTCTTATTATCCTCTCTTTAACTTTGGTTGTTTTCTCTCTCTCACTGTCCTTCTCTCACTCTTGCTGTGTGTGTGTGTGTGTGTGAGAGAGAGAGAGAGAGAGAGAGAGAGAGAGAGAGAGAGAGAGATGAGACCTACCATTGTTGCAGTGTTAAAGTGAACAGCCGTGCTTTGAGAGGTATAAACTGTGTATTGTTCAGGCCTGGGTCAGGCAGCGAGCTCTCTTTTGTTAAAGCTTCCTCATAGACTCGAGCCTTTCAGCCATGTTGCCTTTTGCATGGAGCTTCTGCAGCCCAAATTTTTCACACAGCCAAGAGCAAGCCAGTCGCCACCATTCGCTGGTTCAGTTCAGGTCACTATGTGCGATACATGAAAGAGCACAAGCAGATGCAACGAGGAATGGCCGCCTTTTTAAAATAATCTAGTAAATCGTTAACGCATATAAACAGGCTGGGTTGTAATATATGGTGCTGGCAGGTCTGTATCTTCATCATTCAAGCTCATTGTCATTTTAATAAGCTGCCAGCAGCTTGAACATTAATGAACATTAACGAGGAATAAGGGAAGTGGTGCGGTTTGGGTTTCTACACTCATTTTGTTCATCATTAGGTAGCACCTTTTTTTTTCTTCCTCAACATCTACTTGTTGCATCTGAAGCGTGAAGGCCACAAAACTCCACTCAATGCATGCTCAGTGACAAAATGAGGTGCTAAAAAAAACTTTCTGCTTAAGTCTCTTCTTTTCTTTCATTGCACTTGTCTTTAGATTTTGTATCTCTTTATTTCAGAACACAACCCAGTCAGCATCTTCCACACATACACTCCCCTGACTGAGTTTAATTTAATGTTTTTATTCTGCACAGTGGTTTACACTGTGTATTGAAGTAAGCAGTCATTCCTGTGTGTGTGTGTGTGTGTGTGTGTGTGTGTGTGTGTGTGTGTGTGTGTGTGTGTGAGAGAGAGTGAGAGAGTGTGTAGACAACACAAAGGCTTGTCTCAACCTGAGGTCTGAGTGTCCCAACCCTTGGAGCAATTCTTCCCATAATTCCCTGCTTACTGCTCCTTATATATTATTGTTGTCTCTTGTTTTGCTCTTCTCCAGTTCACCTCTCCCTTCTCCACACCTCCTACTACTGCACGGCAGCCCCCTAAAACACACACACACACACACACACACACACACAAACAAAGACACTTGTAACAACAAATGTGACTCTTATCTTTCTCTCTCTCTCTCTCTCTCTTTCTCTCACACACACAGACAGAGTGTGTACACAGTGATCCTAGAGATAGGCATCACACATAGCACACACAACTTGCACTTTCTCCACTGTGTTTGTTTTAGGCATTTAGGATAAACAGTTAGGGACTTTGTGACTCACTGCAGCTGAATTCAGGAGGTAAGAGTAAGTGAGCAGGGCCTTTCCTTTCCTGACCCACCATCAGGCACTGCTCTGTGTGTGTGTGTGTGTGTGTGTGTGTGTGGGGGGTCAGACAGATGAATGGATGTAGGCAGGCAGGGAGCTGGTGACGTGTGGCTCTGGCTGTGCTGCTGGCTGTGGGCCCTGTGGGCCGGAGCTCCTCTCCTTTCTCAGACCGACGCTCATGCATCTTTCAGCAGACGATTGCTATTTTTAGCGCCGTGCATTATGTAACCAGCACCTGTCATTTGATCTCCACACGAGGACAGGAGGGAGGGAGGGAGAGAGAGAAAGAGAAAGGGATGGAGGGAGTTAGGGGCTTAAACGTTGCTTCTCTGTAGATCACAAATCCAACTAACCCTCTACCTCCCACACAGTCACACACGCACACGGATCCTTTCACACGTCTGGCCCTGATAGGTGTGTGCGTGTGTGTGTGTATGATAGCTCAAGGCAGGTCCTGGAATCCAGGTACACAGACCCACACTTAAAACTCATTTGAATGTGTCGCATTTCGTTATTTATGTAATAGGACTTTCACTCCCTTCTCTTTTTATCAACTCCTTCTTTTCTCGGGGGGTTAGAATGTGCCGGAGCATGTTCAGCAGGTGAATCCACTGCATTTGCACTTCCGCACAAGTCCAGAGTGAGTGAGTGAGTGAGTGAGTGAATGTGTGTGTGTGTGTGTGTGTGTGTGTGTGTGTGCGCGTCTTTTTTTTTTTTTTTTTTGACCTGCACCCTGAGGCATTCACTCTTCCTAGGAATAGACTTTGCTCTTGTCACGTGCCATTCTTTTCTATTGTTTTATTTTCCGTAAATACAATTCAGCTGAGTGACTCATGGTTTGGGTAAATGCAGATTAGGACGTCTGGGAACAGGAAAAGTGGAAGAAGGAGAAGAAGAAGAAAGCAAGTTCGGTCAGGATAGTTTAGAAGAAAAAAATTGTTTTGCAGAGGAAACTTTCTCAACCCAAAATCCTTTAAACCCAGTAGGCAAAATCAGACCTGATCATGGTCACTTGGTCACAATTTTTAAAAACACATACTCCAATTTCAGCCACACGTGTCACTGAAAAACTAGCATGGCTATATCTGTAACAGCTCAGGTGACAAATGACATTCGCTTATGTAACAGTAACACGCAACAGTGTGTCTAATTGAGATTTCCTACATTTTTTGTAACGTAACGTGGCAAATCAACCTGAACAGCTCCAGTAAATTCTCCAGTTCTGTACTCCTGTGTTTAGTCGCCATGTTATGTTGTTATGCTTGGTGCCAAAAATTGGAAGAAACACTGTGGTTTTGTCATTTCCTGGTTTTACTGCAATATTTTAAATGCAAAGTAAACCTAGCCAGTTCACACCCACAAACAGTAACAGTAGTAGCTAGTAAATATCCACAAACGTCTAGTTTGTGCATGTAAAAAGCAGGGTTTTCTACACAGCATGTGAGAATGATATTTGCTCTAGAGATTAGAGTCTAAAATACTGTGTTTTTGTTTGTGTGTGTCTTTCAGGAACTCTTGAACCTCATCTGTCAGCGCTGTTGTGGGCGGCCATGCTGGTGTCTCTGGCCATTGTTATTGTGCTGCCGCAGCCTCACGGGATCCGAGCACTAATAGCATCCACCATCCTGCGACTCATCTTCTCTGTGGGTCTCGAACCCACGCTCTTCCTGCTCGGAGCGTTCAATGTGAGTATCTGTGGGATTATATGCGTGTTTATAATTGTAAAGGGTGTGTGTGTGTGTGTGTGTGTGTGTGTGTGTGTGTGTGTGTGTGTGTGTGTGTGTGTGTGTGTGTGTGTG
>JAQQZR010000016.1:16942502-16963534 GCA_030068235.1 Notoglanidium macrostoma
CTAATAACCTTTTATGTCAACAACCGCTCAACTAAGTAAAGAGAAACAACAGTCCATCATTATCCAGTCTCTTTAAAAGTCATAAAAATAAAGAAATAATTGAATTAGAAGGTGTGTCCAAACTTTTGACCGGTAGTGTATATTAATGTGCTCTTTCTAATAAGTTATTTCTATAGTTACAGTTGATTTACAGGGATAAGAATAATCTGCGCCCAGTAGAAATCACATATATAAATGTCTCCTTACAGAAAACTTCACCATGATTAGATGTTTTACAGCAAGTTGTTATAACATTTATGAAAGGAGTCTCCAGTGTCCGTTCTTTTTAACACTTGTGATGCTTTGTAAAGTCTCGCGTCGGGCCGTATCACGCCACCCTGTTGTGGATTATGTTCATATACTAGTGTTTTAATTCAAGATTAAGAACTTTTTTATGAATATATCCCATAAACAGCATGGTCCATCGTATGTTGTTGCTTACACAATAGAATATAATGAGAAATCAACTCATTTCAGCATTTCAATATCAAAATGAATGAATAATTAAGAAATAAAGATAATAAATATGTGAGGAATACATGTACGACTCCCTGGCTTAGAAGGCCGTGCATCTGGGAGGACCTGGGCTATTTTAATGTACTAATGAATAAAAAGACTTGCAGCTTAATTTAAAGATGTCGGAGTCTTTCTCACAAATAAGTGGAGCTGCAGAACCTGGTAAGTCATTTTAATACCCAAATAGTACTAGGATTAATATTATTTAACAATATTATTATCAAACACTTTACAATTTGAAAGATTAAGCACAAAAATGTTTGACATCAAATCAGCTGCTTCCGATAAAAGGAAAATAAAACCTGAATAAACAGTGTGTTGTAATAAAATTCATCATGATATCATATTGCCCAGCCCCACCTGAAGTAATGAACTAGAAGAGGTAAGTACCAGACACCTAGCTCTAGGAAAGTACACAAGACCTGCTCTTTTTTTTTGTTTTTGGCCAGTGAGTAAGTGACAGTTAAAAGAAACCCAAAATCTTGTTTTATCACCATACGTCTGATATAAAGGTACATGGAGCTTCACGAAGAATAAATGTCTTAATTTATTGAAACTGCTAAAGGCAGGACAGAGTAACTATTATTTCTAATGACCGTGATATTAAATATGAGTAAATAAACCAGTCAGAGATTCCTGACCCAGTTCACACAATTAAATGTTGTACTTGTTTGTTGAAGCAGTTACTGTAAGCTGAGTTGTCTCACAGTTGATATTAGACTGCGTTCGCATTAACTATACCACAAATACGTTCTGTATACGTATTACAAATACGTTGAGTTCTGTAGTTTTAGTTTTTCCAAAAACTTTAATATAAAAAGTCAGAAACATTTTTCAGTTCACTTACACACTTATTTCTTACTTAGATTTTCTAAGTATAGGGTATTTATATTTATAGAGTATTTAGAGTAAACTGTATGTTTGCCACCATATTTAGTGTAAATATGACAACTGTATTGTTCTTAACCCAAACTGACTAGTCTTTTGATAGTGTTAGATAAATCATAGTCATGATTACTGACTGTTTAAATAGGTTAGATATTTCCAAATTAAACTGACATTATTGGAGAGGAGAAAGTGGAGAGCATAAAAGTAGCAGAACTTTTGGAACATCCATCATAATTGATACTTGACACTTCATGTAATTATATGCAGATGTGTGATATTCAAATGTGTGTTGTTCATTAATAAATAGAATATTTGATTATCTAATTGTGAAAATGACAGATAGTAATAATGTGTAAATGGGTTGTTTGAAGATGTGGGGTTAAAGAGCTAAGAAGGTGATGGGGGTTGCTGTGGTCGAGCTGACAGCTGGACCGAGCCAGACACATTAAACACAAACCCATACGTGAGAGTGAGTGTGTTTGTGTTCACTTCCTGTGTGTGCACGCACACACACACTCCTCTTCTTCTCTCAGAATTAGTGTGAGCGTCTATGCATCACTGGCAGCGTGATTTCCCTGTGTGTGTTGACGCTGACAGAAGGGGACTTCATCTGGCAGCCACACACTGTTTAAGATTGTTAATGCACTTTTAGATGTTGTGCTTCATTTTTCTCATGTTCAATTTCTTCTTCTTTTTTTATCTTCTTATTACGAGTAGTAATAATGTATTGTGCAGCTTTAGCTATTCTTCTTCCTCTCTTCTTTTTCTTATTCTTCTTATTAATAGATCTGCAGTTAGGGTTGTGCAGTAGTCTGGACTTCTCGGTTTGCGATCGGTTGTAGCAGGTACAGGGCTACATTTTTTTCTATTTTTTATTATGTGTCTAGTAGAACTGGTAAAGTCTATTCTAGTAAATCTAGACATATTAGTTTAAATTTTTCTTCTCCCCCCCTCAGTTTTCCCTCCATGTTCTTTTTTTTTTTGTTCCCGCTGTTTTCCCCAATCTTGTCCCTAATTTAACCTTGGCCAGTTCCCACCCACCAGCCAGTCATATGACGGCTAGCAACCAGGGACAGTGAAGGCCAACACATCCTTCCTGTGAGATACATGAAGTCAGAATCTTTTTTTGAACTGTTGCATGTGCTGTGTCACAGAGCAGCATAATGCACACAGGGAAAAAAGTACTATTTGCCCTCTTCCACATACATGAGCTCACAAATGTTCATGAGTGGCTGGTGTTGCTATGATTGACGGCGGACAGAGAGATGGAGCACGGGCAGTTTTGCTTTCTTGGGCTCCCAGCCAGTCGAATCGTGATTGGCTATGACATCACCAGGATTCAAACTTGAGATCATTGTCTTTGTCTGTGTTAAATAACTAAAATCATTAATTCCAGCATCCCACATCCCAGCTATTTGAATTTGCTTATTGGAAGGGAAGAAACCGTTAATAATAATAAATATAGCAATAAACTCATCCTATACTACCTGGCCCGGTTGGACAAAATATTTTGGTACTGTGGAATATCGTAAATAAGATGCGACTGGCCTGAGCTGTTAGTGAAGGAGATTCATCTGCTTTCAGTACAACTAATAAAATGTATTTTTAAAAACATAAAATAATTTAAATTACATAGTTTTATTATTTATTAAAACTAAAAAACTTTAAAATTCGAAACTCCGTTACGTTTATAGACTTAATATGTTAATTAGCCAGTGCAATTTACTTCCACGATGAGCTGAGAGCCCCACCTATATCTTATTAATCTTAACAGCCAGAAGTGTGCGCTGGTCGAACATTAAGAACTCTAAACTGAAGGGAAATCAAGTAAACGTTGTGGACGAGTTTCTGTTATTTCTAAATGAATAACTATCACAATGGTTTCCCTTCTTTTTTTAATGAGGTCACAACCTACATGCCTCTCATGTGATTATAATGATTTTTTTAAGGTAAATTGTAAAGATGGAACACATTTTAGTTTCATTCTTATGCAATATTAAAATGCACAACATGGTATGCAGTAGAATATTTTAAATTAAAATACCGGTTAGTGGTAGTTGCAGACAGAACCAACTTCACTCATAAGAAATATTCATCAAATAGCTTCAGTGTGTTTTCTCATGTTGCTTCAGAAACAGATAATGAAATAAGTTTGCAGAATAAAAGTAGTAGTTATACTTCAGATGCTCTGGTGGCTCAACTACTGATACTGCTGTGTGTGTGTGTCTGTGTGTCTGTGTGTCTGAGTGTCTGTGTGTCTGAGTGTCTGTCCACTTTGGAGAGGGCAAAAGAATGCAGTGGTGTGACCTTCCACAAATCTCTCTGCACTTCATTCTATATCTCTCTCAAGCTCTCGCTTTCTCTATGGTGTTCTCAGCTTTTCTCTTTCATGGTTGCTTTTGTTTGGTCCTCTCTTCCTACCATATTACGCTGCAGTAATACTCCACACCTCAACACACCGCTCAATACCGGTGCTTTGAGTCTTTTCCTGTTTGGTTTCAGTGGTCTTATATTTAAGAAACAATATTTAATAAAATGTATTTAAGTCTTTAGAGGATAGCACATGCATGTGTATTGATCTCTGTGTGCTTTACTTTTTTTTACTATGCATTTATTAGGTTATGTTTTCCATCTGTCTGAGATTCTCCTTATCTCAGGCACAATATTTCAAGAGTGACTGGTTGAACGTTTGTAGGATTTGTATGGAATTATTACTGAATTACTGAATATTTGTGAGATATCTCAAGCTAACTTTAATTCGATTCCATGGTTAAAATTCCTCAACTGGAGTTAGGTCACTGATGGAAAGAGAGCGAGAGAGAGAGACTTGCTATGAAGAGCCAAAACCCTGATAAGAGATCAACAGGAAGTGTGCTTGCCAAATCATGTGTGAATCCTATAAATAAGCAGCATTGTCTGGTGTTTTGGCCACTTGTCTTAAGAGACGGTGATTTCCCACATGCGAACTGGGCCGTCTCTCACACAAGGTGAATGCATGCTCAGTTGCGTTTAGGCATGAAGAAGCAACAAAACACTGCCTTTCCTGGATGTTTAAGTTGATAAAATTAGGGTGAGTAATCTGTAAGATTCCTCTGTGAGATGGAGTGGAACGCTTTACACCCTTTTGTAGGGATGCGAATGAGACACTGTAGGCTGTGTCAGGGAAAACTTTTTCAAAAGCCCATGTGACTCTTGATAGGCCGTCTCCTATGCTGTAATTCAATTTCACATTCACAATTTATCTGATGTCACACGCATTTGCAGTCGCAAAGATAATTAACAAGAACTATTTTTTGTTTGATTTCAAATGAATGCTGTTTTTGTTAATTGTCAGAAAATTTGGCTATTCATTACTACATTAAAACCGGAGTTCCAAGAATGCACTGCTTCACTGAAAAATTTGTTCATTTATCAAGAAATGTAGCTGATATCAGAGTAGTAGTCTATTTTTATGGCATACATAGTAGATAGAGAGCAAATTGGCTATGTAACCTACAGTGTTATGAGGCCTTGTTTAGCAATCATTTAGCAAACTTTTGTGTAAATGTTTTTTAGGATATAAACTGGAAAAAATCTCCTGGCACATTTGTTTCAGTATCACTGAATTTTTTTTATTTTATTTATTTTTTTTGGTACTCACGTTGCATATTTTGGAAATTTCCAAGACCATTCACCGCATATCTCATTTACATTTCTCATTTAGTGACACCGTCTATAAAAGGCAAAGCTGACCGAGTGCCAAAAATGGAAAAATGACAACTAAATGTTAAAAAAAGAGCACCTCCTAAGCACACAGCTCAGCCTTTGCAGTACGTTTTACAGACACACACGAACTCTTCCTCATTTAATAAGGCACTCCACCATGTCCTAATTGTCTTATTTATCTTAATTTATGGATTTGTGTTAAATCGCTTTGTTTACAAGTCATTGATATAAAATGACTAAGTTTCAGAAAATATCTGTGTTTATTGTAATTGAAATAAATATGTTATTTTAACTAGACAGTGTAACTCAGTACAGTTATATAATTTGAGGTTTGGGGTAAATTTACACAAACTCCCGAGCTCTTGTAAAGGACAAGCTGAGATTTAACCGTTATGACTATTTTAACAGGAGCACAATCTGGACTGGTTTCCTCGGATGCGGGCGATGTCGCTGGTGAGCAGTGATGCGGAGGGCGAGCAGAACGAGATCAGGAACCTGCAGGAGAAATTAGAGTCCACCATGAAACTGGTCTCCAACCTGTCCAGCCAGCTCACTGAACTGAAAGAACAGGTACGAGATAGAGACGGACCGGGCAAAAAAACATGACCTCACAGACCTTGCTTGAGAATTATACTCACAGTAACATCATGGGTCCTGTACCATGGGTCAATTTTTATAGCACTAAATAAAGGAAATGAACCTGGAATGAACAGAAAGATGTGAATCCTCTTTGTATGCTCTTATTTATATCTTTTGATATTGACAGTGGGGCCACATGTGTGAAACCTCAGAACAAAAGTGCTAATTTAGAGTCGGTTTCTGTTCACGATGAAACTAGACAAATACCTATTCAGTCCAAATAGAAAGTGTCATCTGCAATGAACTTGCCAAACATTTTTCCATCTCCAGGATTGTTGTATATTTAGGATTGGTTTGAGAAAAAAAAATCCTGTGAAGGTCAGAAACCTAATCAGAGCAAAGGGCAATGAGTCGTCTCTCTCTCTCTCTCTCTCTCTCTCTCTCTCTCTCTCTCCCCCTCTAACATCTGTGATCTGTGCTGCAAACCCATGTGGTACTAAGATGATCTTTCACCTGCGTCACGAGGCCAAGTGTTGTTTCACTCTGAATCAACTCGTGTGTGTTCCAGACAAAGTTCTCTGAACCAAGCGCTGTTTGTTTCCACACATAAATAACACTGCAGGCAGAGATGATTAAATGCTGTTCAAAAACTATTGATAGTGCGGTGTCAAGAGTGAGGTTTTTGATCAACTACAGTGCACTGTAAGTCAAATAGTTTCTTGTAAATACTGTAGAATTTAACATACAATTATATAAAAAGTGTCTGCATGTAACTGGTAATAAGGAGACTGACAAATGAGAAGTGCATAGGAGGAACTAGAACTTCTTTTGACACCCAGACAGAGGGAAATAAAAGAAGGTCAAGTTACAATCCAAAAAAAAAAAAAAAAAATTACCTTTAACTTTTACACTAGTTTACATGTCTGTCTGTGGAAATGATTGTTTTTTATTTAATAAATTTTTTAAAAGGTATTTGAAATCCATGTTTAGACTGGAACAATCACTAGGCTTCCTCAAACACCCAAGATCTGTACATCTATATAATAAATTATATATGTGTATATATGTAAATTAAATATGTAGAAAGGCAGTTAAATCTGGAAAAATGACATTTAAAGCAAATAAACCACAATTATTGTCTAGCATAAATAACAATCAATTTACTTTTCCAGTAGAGAAACTTTCCAAACATCTAAAGCATTAGAGTTTAAATATTTAAATTTAATGTTTAAAAATTTTAATATTTACTTATTGATGAGTAAAAGCTAAATTGCACCTTTGATCCACCTCAACAGCCCTCAGGTGGAGCTATTTTTCAGAGGTGTGGTCAGGTGTGTAGGTGACTATGGAGACAGCCTTCGCCTGGAGAGATCATAAAGAAGTGTGCCAATTTATTGGCGAGACCTTGACATTGATTGTAAAGTGATAAAATGATCACTAAGTGGGTAACATTGTGCACCAGGGTTTGTAATGACTAATGACGAGCAATAATTAAACATGGATTTTAAAAAAGGACCACGGCACGTTCTGAACAGGAATCCATCTGTCATGGACACCTGAAAGGCCAGTTCAGAGTTTCTGGGCCGCGTGGTGAAGACGGTACACACTGTGTGTACCAGTGTGTATTATTAGTGCCACTGGCATTCAGAGAAGACTAAATTCCCGATAAGACTTTTTAAACTGTTCTGGCTAATGACACACACAGCGCCAGGGTGACACATTACCATCACATGTCTTCTATTTTTTCAAACTTAAAATCTGTTTCTAGTTGAGCAACCACAGTCAATTAAAATCCTAAAGGTGATAATTGTATCCTGCCTATTTGTATGTACATTCATACGGTCATAATTTAATCGGGTAAGATGATGGATCCTGTAGGCGCTACCATTGTATGAGCATGAGTGTGTTAGCGTTTGGCCTGTTTTTGATAATGTTGAGTCAGATTAGGGGATTTTGCAGATGACAAAAGGATACATTTCTCTGTTAGATTTGTGTGTGTGTGTGTGTGTGTGTGTTCATGTGTTTGAGTGTAAGCCTATTGCATGAGATTGCGGAGTGCGTGATCACGGTTGTGGCACAGTCACTCACACAATGGTACACACCCGCACTCACAAACACACAGACACGCAGGCTCTGGACTCATTCCGAGGGAACGGGAACAGATTTAACAGATGCATTTGTGAAGGAAGTGCCTGGTGTGTGCAAGGGGGGAGAGCGTGTGTGTGCAAGGGGGGAGAGCGTGTGTGCGCAAGTGTGTGTTGGATTGCTAAAAATTAAATCCCTCTGTGTGTTTGTGTGTCCTGACAGATGACTGAACAGCGTAAGCAGAAGCAGAGAATTGGACTCCTCGGACATCCCCAACACATGAATGTGAATCCTCAACAGCCTGCCTGAGAGCTTGTGTGCGCGCGCATGTGTGTGTGTGTGTGTGTGTGCGCGTGTGTGTATGCACGTGTGCGTGTAGATGAGCTTCAGCACAGGCCTTGAACTGCCATTCTACACATCTGCCCTTAGACGTAGACCGGTAAATCTCCTTCCAGACTTGCGCACACTCAACTAATCTAAGTAAGGAAAATTAAATAAATGAAACAAGCAAACAAACAAAACAAAAAAAAGTTTGTGCCACTTGGTCCCTCAGGCAGGTTGGGTGCCAAATGTTCACTGACGGCAGTAATTATGACGGGGGACACTTGAATTTTCGGGCTACACTGGACAGTATGACTAGTTATAGATGCTGCTTGGAGAAGTGTTAAAGAGACGTCTTTTTGTATTTCCTAACCAGTATAGCAAGCAGTATTTTATGTCTTATTTTTGTATTTTGTGCAATATTACTACTTTAATATGCAAACTTGTTGAACTGTACAATGTGTCTTAAAGAGATGAAGATCATCTCACGTGTTAAATGCTTTTCATCCCCCTCACCCTTTTCTTTCACAGCTTCATGATTGTACTGGAACGCCGTAGACTTGTAGTGTCAAGTTCATAGAGTCAACTTAGCAAGAATTCTAATAGCTATCAGGGTGCATATATGGGCCTTTTTTCTTTTCTTATTTATTAATTTATTTATAACAGAAATGTATTAAGTGATGTTTAAAAGGGACTTGACTACGCCATAGCACACATTTTTCTATAGAAAGATGCACTTTCTATAAGATGTTTTTTTTTTGTTGTTGTTGCTTTGTCTTTATTTTTATTTTTTTTGCCTATTCAGAAAATAAATAAAATGTCATTAGCTTTTTGAGATGGTAAAATATAAGATCAGCATTTAAGACCGTGTTTAGACCGGTAAGCTTTGTTTCTGTGTTTTAATTCTAAGCGGCTTTAGTATCTAGAGCATTTTAAATTATTATGACTCGTATCATTCGGATCACAAGAGTCCCTGAGCGTCAGTGCCTGTTGTGAATTCTGCGTAGAGAGACTCTAAGAGGCCCTGTGAAAGAACGAGGAAACGCCTTCCTCACCAACCAAACAAGTCATTTTGTAAACGCGGCACAATGTAATAACCTCTACAGAAGAGAGTAAGTGCTCAGAACAATACTTGCACTACCATGTCTTACAAAAACGCCATGTCTGTCTGTCGCTATCTCTCTATTTCCAGTTTTCTGTAAAAGATGTATATATGTTTGTCAAGTCTTTGCTTTTGTATAGAGATACTTTTCCTAGAGGCATAATAGAATTGAATAGCACTGTTAATGAAACTTATATGAAATGTAATTCAAATTTAACATATGTGAAGATTGTAAATTAATTTAGCAATATTTAATAAATCCTGTAATTCATCTTGAAATAAGTTGTTTTGTATTTGCTCCTCTTTTGCTCTCAGTATAATGTGTGTATATATTGGCATGATGCTGTTTTTGCTGAGATTCCAATCATCAAAACTAAATTCACTTAAAATAAGAGACAAAACACCTCACTAGAAAAACACTCAATGGCTGGTGTGACATAGACAGCTTGAGATGTACTGTATGTTTCACCAAGCTGGCCAATAAATATTTTAAATACATTCAATCCTATAATAAGCTCTTTTAGTATTTTTTTTAATGACTTTTTTCCCATACATGCACTTTGAATGAAACAATAACTTGGTAACTTGACCAACACAACCAGAGTTAAAGTTCTGTTTGTAAAAAGTTGGGTTTGTACTGTGTTTAGATTATTCCGGCATTAAAGAGAGTGCATGTGGTTCAAGGGGAAATGCCCTTCGAGTGACCTCTCAAATCACAGAATATATAAAAGATGTGTTATTTTGTTGTTCAGCACTGTGTGGGAGAGCCCCGTACAGGCTCTACAGAGGATAAAAACCAGTGATCTGCATATAAGCTGATCTCAGGAGATTAACTGAAGTGGAAGTTTGGTGAGGACGTGAATCTGAAAAGAAACATGAGACTCTAGATTCTAACAGAAGGTTTGCTTACATGTTCAAAGTTCACGGCCTGTGTGTGAAACGATGATGTGAAATTAGAATGTGCTTAATAATAATCATTATAATAATCATATGAATGCATTACTATAATTGGCATGAGAGCGATCGTAACGTTTGCACGTCTTTTTGGGACACTACATCAGAGGTACGTCTGAGGTTCTGCCCTGCATGAATTCACCCGGGGGAAGCAATCAGACTTTGAGTCTATGTGTTAATGTGAGGAACGCTATAAATGTCCTCACCTCGCTGTTCACGCAGGGACGTGTTCGCCTGTGCGTCGTCACCGATCGGCCCCTGTCTGAATTCCCCTTCTGTGGTGGAGAGTGAGAATCGGCTTGTGTCCAGGTGCTGATGCTGTGACATTTAGCTCTGATTGGAACAAACACAGAAAGGGGTAAGGTTAATAAAGGACTGTTACTTCAAGAAGCAACACTTATTCACCTTTTGCTATTGTTGCTGTTGTCATGATGGTCAAAATCTACCAAATCCAAAATTGAGAATTATAATAAGTAACAGTGTCAGGCAAATCATATTAAAAGACAGATTTTAACAGTAACCACTGCTGGGAAACCGCTTAGCACTAAGCCTCATCTCCCTTATATTTAGTTCATGCTACTCTGTGTTTCACAGAAACGGAGCTTGTGCACAAAGCAACAAAGAAACACTTTGCAATCACTTTGTGTAAATATGATTCAACTAACACAAATGTCAGACCATGATGCGACCACCAAAATTCCTTGGTTCACACCTTGAGCAACAGATGGCTAACTTTTTTTTTTTTTTTTTCTTCAAGCAAAAGGTTATGGGTAGGGGTTTTTATTTTTATTTATTTTTTTTTTTTTTTGGTTTCTGACCTTAACGTGATTATATTTACAAACTTGCAAGACTGGATGAAGAAGAGAAAGTTAACAAGAAGCAGGCTCTGTTAAGAGGTTATCAAGCCATCATTAAACACTGATTTAAACTCTGAAGATCCTCTGGGCAAAAATAAAACATAATTACTATGAATTTGTGCTTGGCTAAAGGCGTTGCACTGTAATTGCTGGGACCATTTGAGGCTTATTAACTTGGTGGATTTAGGGCATTTTGCAAAATGCACGGAAAATGAGAAACAAAGTGAATACTGTTTAGATTCTCACAAAAAAAGCTAATCAACAAGTAATAATAATGCTATCATGTGATACACTTAGATCAATATCTTTTTTAATTGACGATTCAATAAAATGTGTTTTTCAAAATAACCTTTTTTTTTGGTAAGGATATCTTACATTTGTTTGTTCCACAGATGATTACAGACTAACAGAAGCCGTTCATTATCACTACTGTATAAATGTCACGAGGAACTGCAGCTTTGTCATTAAGTAAAGTTTGTATTTCACACTTTGTCATCAAAGCTTTTATGACGCAGAATCGACTTGAACTTTGCACATTACTACCACAGTGCTTGATGTCTATAAGACATCATGTAAGATGTTCCAAACTGTGGGGAATTTGTCCCGTTAATAAAAGTGAACATCACCGCTCTTTTCTTCCTGTCTGTGTATAAAAGGAAGGCTGAAGCTGCTGCATCATCTCGGTGATGCACGTCTGACATGAAAGCAGTAAAAGAACTTTCCACGCAAGCTGCATGCTTCACACGAATAAAAAAAGGAAAAAAAACCACTTCAGGCGAATTCAATTCACTTTCGGTGAATGAGTAAAACACCTCTTATCACAAGTAAACGCTCAACTTGTCCTCAGCCTGCAGGTGGAAAAAAAAAACCTGAGACAGGTGCATGTGCTGTGATAGGAGAAATAAAGTTGTGTGCATTCATGCCCAGATCGAAAACACACACCTGTAATCAACCTGCATCAAAAACATGTACGTTTCTTTTAAGTTTCTAAAACAGTACTCAAGGAATATAAATGTGTCCCCAGGTTATGTAGTTTGTGTGTGCGTGCGTGCGCGTGCGTGCGTGCGTGTGTGTGTGTGTGTGTGTGTGGCTTCCGAGGCACGCAAATTAGTCTCAAAATTACATAAATGTCATGTTGCTATTATAGCACTGTGTTGACGTCTAAAACTTGGCACATTATGTAAAAATACATGTTTATTACATGACCTGCATCTCATTACTGACTGAACCCGCTCTGGTGATTTCCCCGTGAAACATGTCTACTCAACCTGACAATTAACTGATTAATTGAAATGAGGTGTCCTTAACCAGGAATTTACCCAACTGTGCTGGACTCTGACCAACATCCCCCCACTGACCTATGATAAACTTAACATTATACCACCCAAACACCCAGTGAGTGTGAAGTGAACATTTTGTTTGATGTTTTAGGTGGCCAGGTATGTCAAGATCCTACTCTGACTACATAGTACACCTGTGAATATGTTTCACTTCATTGCAAGATGTGTAGTAACAAAAATTGTATATATATATATATGTGTGTGTGTGTGTGTGTATACATACATACATACACGCACTATTAATGAAATCCTGATAGTTGAATAAATTGTCGAAAGAATTGTCTCGTTTGTAGCTATGATTGAACGACGAGTCTCAAAGTTGGATTTGCAATTTTCTACATTTGTTGCAATAAACAGTGTCAGTTGGAACTTTATGAATTTATGGTTCTACGGGTGGAAAGCTCTGAAAATAAAAAAAAACAAAACAAAACAAAACAACAAAACTTTCTGCTTAAAAAAAAAAAGCAAAAATATTATTGCACATATTTAAATGTGATTATTTTTTATGTAGTTTGTTCGTGAAATAAATCTGTACTTTGCGATCCCTTGTATTAGAGTAGTTAAAAAAACAAATAAATAAAATTAAAAAAATTAGCTGGCTCACGTGTTTGGCATATAATGCAATCCTATAAATGAAATCCCTTTGGTTAGTAATTTCAGTAATAGGTTGCTAATTTTATATTTTTCATACATATTAGACAAAAAAGCTTTATATGGAAAAAAAACCCCCACCAGTTATGCTCATATTTATGTGCTTTTTTTCCCTCCACAACTCAACCACTGGTCCATACAGTGTCTTTTTTTTTGGCTCTGTTGGCTTTCCACATCGCCGTTCAGCCTGTTGGACTCCGCGCGCCTCTCCCGACAAGCGCGTGGTTGTACACGGGACACGGAGGGGAGGGCGAGAGAGAGAGAGAGAGAGAGAGAATTTATCTCTAACAGACTGGAGCTGCTGAAAGCGCCGTCCGACACGTGAGGCTCATGTGACGGAGCAGGGAGGAGAGACGTGTCTGCAGTCACAGGGTTTTTTTTTTTATTTAACACGTAGTCTAGTCCACCCACCGCACACACTCAGACACACACACAAACACACTCACACATTTAACCGACGACCGGAGCTTCTGAACTATTGCGCCTCGGCTCCTCAGTTCACCAGCAACATCTCTGTGCGTATGCGCGCGCGCGGTGTGTGTGTTTACAGGTTACAGCTCGTAGAATAATCTGGAAACACCGGCGGAAAAGTAAAACAACTTCTTTCTTTTTTCTTCAGCGTGGGACAATTTTCTTCTGAGGATATTTATAAGCTATATTTAAGAGGAATTAGAAGACCTTTGGTTTTTATGTGTATGTATATATATATATATTTATATATATATATATACACACACACACACACACACACACACATATATATGTATTGATTTAAGAGTATAAATTCGGGAGAAAAAAAAAAAAGGTCTCTATATTTAAACCGTTATTTGTACACTTGGAGAATGGAGCGGATTACGAGCGCGCAGCCTCCTCCATGTTTGGCCAAACCGAACCCGTTGGACATGGCTGCCATTCCGGGGTAAGAGCCATTTTTACCGTGTGCTAGATATTTAGTATCAGTAAATGAATCCAGCATTGCGTAGCGTTAATGTCCTAAAGGAAGCGTGTTATACATGTTGCACAAGGGGCGTAACAGTTCATTCAGTGCGGCTGCATAAAGTTTCTAACCAGTCCGTGCCATTTTCCCTCATCACTTATTGACTCTTCTTCCCTCTCCTGTCACTTAATACAGCATGGATTTCCCCATGTACGTGTACAAACCCCGAAGAGGTGCGAAGCGAGGCGAGGACAGCAAGGTACGGCATTATTACCGACTGTTTTATTTTAATTTAGCAGCTATAACTTGGACCAATGTCTTTTTTTTTATACACTAAGAGTGCATGGTTGCTCCTGAAGCCTATGTGAGAGTTGCTGAAAAGTTGCGTTCGGACCTTGAACCTTTCTTTCATTTCACGCAGGACACGTACAAGCTGCCGCATCGTCTGATTGAGAAGAAAAGACGTGACAGAATTAATGAATGCATCGCCCAGCTCAAGGACCTGCTACCCGAGCACCTGAAACTCTCCGTAAGTGTCCATGGGAGTGCAGAGGGAGTGGATGGAGGGCTGCAAACGTCTATCTGTAGCGCCACCTGCAGTGTTGCGTCTCGAACTCGAACACCTGGCTATCTTGATTTTTTTTAAATAAAATTGGTCTACTTCATGATACATAATTAATTTCATTTTTTTTTTTTTTAATTCCTGTGTACGTCACAGGAAGGTAATCTGAGGGTCTGAGGGTTAAAAATATATAACTAAAAGTCTGAGGGTTAAAAAAAAAAATTACAACGTAAATTAAAACCGGTTTTTGCTCTTAATACAGCGTGCAGCATCAGATTTGTGGATTATCACTCAAGTCCGAGAGGGTTAACGTGGACCTGATGCCCCCCAGCTAAATTTAGAGGAGTATTTAAAGAAACAGAGCAGATGTTTTTTTTTTATTATTATTATTATTATTATTTGTATACTCACTCAGAACAGAGTAAGGAATATTGCTGCTGAAATATTATAAGTTACACAAGATAAAATTCTGGCAAATCTATATGTAAACTATGTCCCAACAAAGCGAAAACTGTAAGCGTGTTGTTTTTATTTTTAAAGCTGGATTTGCATGTCCGTTGTGTCTTTGGGTTTGCCGTCAGCGGAGGCAGCTTGAGAATGTTACATAAGAAAGATAAACAGGCTTATCAAGTGATTCCTCCTTTTATAGACGCTGGGCCATTTGGAAAAAGCCGTGGTGCTGGAGCTGACGTTGAAACACGTGAAAGCTCTGAACAGCCTGCTAGAGCAGCAGCAGCAGCAAATCATATCTCTGCAGAATGGAATGCAGATCGGTGAGTTCGATGAGAAACATTGCTATAGACACTCCTTCTGCAGTACTGTAAACACTCTTAAGCACGCTCAGCAATGAACTTGCCACTCGTTTATATTTAATATAATTAATTAGATAAAAGCTTCTGAGTAACAGGATCCATTTTCACAACGTTTGTTCCTGCCTGTCATGTACCATCAGAAGGTGTTATGCAACTGGCCAAGAGGGATGAACTCTGAGATGAGATTGTACTCAAATGTAATGTACCTGTGTGTGTGTGTGTGTGTGTGTGTGTGTGTGTGTGTGTGTGTGTGTGTGTGTGTGTGTATGTTGCTGCAGGTGATCACACCAATGGAAGCTTGGAGAAAAGTGAGGAGATGTTCCGCTCTGGTTTCCATTTGTGTGCCAAGGAGGTTCTGCAGTACATGGCGAGCCAGGAGAACGTGCAGGATCTGACTCCTTCGCACATCATTAACCATCTGCAAAAGGTGGCCTCAGAGCTGCCACAGCGGCCGATCAGCCCGAGACAGGACACGCCCTCCCCTGCCCACAAAGGACACGAGATCCACGAGAAGCCAGTGGTGGCGCCAGCCAGAATGGCAGAAGGCCACACCAAAAACTGTGTCCCTGTGATTCAGAGGACTTACCCACATAGCAGCGAGCAGAGTGGCAGTGACACGGACACGGACAGCGGCTACGGTGGTGAGCTGGACAAAGACAAGCGTGAATCCAAGGGTCAGCGGCCGAACTACTACAGCAAAGAGGGCGCCGAATTGAAATATGGCATCAAGGAGGAATGGGATGAGCCGCAGGCCAAACGGCAAAGGGCTGACTCTTCAGAGGATGAATCTTTGTTGGGTCACAGTGGGTATGCAAGCTTTTCTTCCCACCAGCCACCTCTCTGCATGCCCTTCTACCTCCTCCCTCCAGTGACGGCGGCCGCCGCTGCTGCATACCTCCCCGTTCTGGAGAAGTGCTGGTACCCAGGGGGCATGCCCATGCTGTACCCCGGCATCGGGGGTTCCACGCCAAGCTTGTCTCCTGAGAAAGTCCCCTTGTCACTTGTCTTGTCACCCAGAGTAGTGTCCCCCGCCACATCTCATGCTCATACAGACTCTCCAGCTCTGCACCAGGCCCTCAAACAAGTGCCCCCCTTAAATCTGGAAACCAAAGACTGATAAACACGTGGAGTCCCCTTCACCACCGATATACATCCTCTGAATGTTAGACAGAGGATACACTGATGAAGGTCAGTGTCGTGCTGGCTCCTGCTCTGCTACTGCTGCCCCGCCTTTCCCCCAGCGTTATTTAAAAAAACAAAACAAAACAAAAAAAACCTAATTCACAAACATACACCAGCCCAGTGGCCGACTCCCTCCAACACAGCAGTAGATGTAGAGGGTGGGAGAACGAGTTCGTGTGTAGAATGGTACACACTGGCCACGTTGAGGGAGTGGATGGGAGAAGAGGACAAGGGTGTAGCACTTAGAGTCACTGTGAAGATGATGAATGACACTGAGTTGTCTGGTTTCAGGAAGGATTGTTCCGTGGGGAGGTCTGCTCTCTGCGCTTGTCTAGAATGTTTCAACAAACAAACAAAACCTAAATCCAGAATGTGACGTGCAGACGGCCCCTAACAGATAAACGATAAGGACTCTGCCCTTTGCACATATCTTGTATGTTTTGAATGTAAACCAGAAAAAATGTCGCTTGTGAAACCCCTGTAGATGCTGCGGTTCTTCTCTGGACACTTGTCTGTGCTGCCGAGCAAGGCTTCACACTGTCGGGACTCTCTGGCTGCTTTAAATAAAGACTCTCTTTTTAGCCTAGAATGCTACCAAATATTGGTCTGCTTTAGATGACCAGAGCTTTCACAAAATGAGACAACAGCGACGTCCTCATCTCTCCCCATGGCTAAGTCAGGTCACCACTCTCCCCACAAACTGAATCCATTAAATGTTCTCGCACACGCAGGTGAGGCTGATTAGCCCTGACGTGGGTCGCTTGTGTAAATAAGGGAGTAATATAATCACAGATGTTTTTTTAAATAGGAAGATGTTGAGTATGTAATTCATTATTGTCTGTGCAAGTAGATTGGGTACATGTGAGGTAAATACATCGTGTAATTCATATGTTTATACAACATTGTTTGTACATCTCTTTTTTTTGATACATGAGCCACAGTTTTTTGTGTTTCGACTGATAGGGGAGTTCCACATAGTCGTGAGACATTATGTACATAAAACTGTGGCGGGTGTATAAGCATCATGCTCCGCGTCCATTTCTGGTCAAATTAAGACAGATCTCTGATCATGCTGTTGCCTTTACTTGTTTAAAGCAGTAAAACTATTACAGATATGTAATTTTTTTTAAAAAGGAAAATATTCTGGATTTTAAGGAGGAGCGGGAAATGTGAATGTACAATGTTGAAACAATTTACTAGTTTTGTATAGGAAGAGGTACTTGGGATTTTTATTTTGGGACCTAACAGAAGGTTGCTTAATGTATATATTTTGTCAAAAAAAAAAAAATGCTGTTGACATACATTAAAAAGTATTAATAAAGTTTTTTTTCCTGTGGAAAAGCCGTGTTAGCTTTGTCTTTGAAGCCTTGTTTATCTGCCGCTGCCATGTGGCTGTTTCTCAGCCTCTTATGTAATGCCTTATATAACACTGTCTGTGGAAATCATGTGGACACGGGATTCCATATCAATCGGCTTTAAAACATCCTGGCGTCACTACTGAAAACTGCACTGGGTTTTTTAACTTAGTACGAACTCTGACACGACAACCAACGTTTGTTTTCTCAAACGATCATCGGCTGATTTTGCTTTTAAATATTTGTGGAATGTTTGTTTAATTCCCGTTATAATATCTACATTTCAATCTGTAAGAACGTCCTATTCTGAAGAGTCCAATATCTGAGTGTATCATTGTCGTTGTAGTGATCGCTACTCGTTACCCATAAATCTGCTTCAGGGAAACGTGTGTCAGAATCACTTCAGTGTGGTTACATCGACAACGCCTAGCATCTCGTCACATGCAGAGCCCGACTGATTGCTCCTCTGTGTAACACCGCGTGCTTTGCCTTGTGCCACCTATTCAATACAGCAAAAAAAAAAAAAAAAATCACAATAATAATACAAAGCCAAACCATGAACCGCTTTTTGTCCTCATTTTTTTCTTCTCACAAACTCACCCATAATAGACCTCCCTACATTAATTCCTATTGTGATACGAGTCCAGGTGGAAAAAATGTGCAGCCTGATTTGTGAATTAAAATTCTGTGCCACATATCTAGATCACCCTCATGTGTGATACAATTAATTATTCTTTTCACTTACTACTTATGTACGTATGTACAGCACGTATGACCAACTAATTTCCTGTAAACCACCATACAGTGTAAATCTTAGAATGGCGTTGGGCGGCCATGTCTGCCAGGACAGTGTACAGTGTATTGCTAGTTAGTTAGTCAGTTAGTATTGCTAGTTAGTTAGTTCCGGTCCACAAATTGGCTTGGACGAGTGGTGATACAGTTTGCTTCACAACTCCTGTCTGTGTTCACTGCACGAAATACCAATTCTAGCAATAGTTCTCTACATTGACACTACAGGCTGTGTTACCATGGGAACACGCAACGCTCTAACCAGCCGGGTCCTTCTTTTGGGAACTATTTTTGCTGCCGGAGCAAAAATAAACCAAATATATGGCCATGCTGTTCATGATATACCAATTACACAATATTAAGTTCTTGTCTATAAAAACCGTATCACACTCGCAGTCATGCTGTTGTACTGAATATCAGAGACGGATGTCTGTGATTACCTACGGCTCTGGTGACCAAAGCGAATTACAGCCGTGCTGATGATCAGAACAACAGCATTCCTGCTCGGGCGATATTGCTTATTTGTAGCCTAACGATATTTTTTTTATTTGAGGCAGGCAGTGCAGTGGGTAGCATCGCTTCCTCACAGAGTCATGGTTTCCCTGTGTGTAGGGGTTTTCTACACATTCTCCAGCCGCCTCCCACCTTCCAAACATGCCAGTAGGTAGAAAGGCTTCACTAGATTGTCCCTAGGTGTGAATGTGTGTGCATCCAGGGTGTGTTCCTGCCTCACACCCAGTGTTCCCAGGAAAGGATCCAGTTTTCTCAAGACTCAGAGCAGGATAACATGCTTACCGAAGATAAATATATGAATAGGTCAAATGCATTTCAAATTCAACCCTATAATTCAGTGATCATAAGATGTAAGAACTATGTAAGAACTATGGACAACTGTTACCAGGTTTACTCAAATGAACTAGTGGGAATGTATTTATTTATTTATTATTATTTTTTTTTACACAAAGCTAAATAAGAGCACGTGCATTGTGCAACATATTTTGTGGCAGTATGATATTCTGTACATATAACTTAAATATTTCTCTTTTGCTTAAATCGTTCAGTTAAAAGAGCCAGCAGTTGCAGAAAGAAGATTCTAAAAAAAGGCTTTGATGTGATTCTGGCGCCATCGTGTGGTCGATGATAGCATTACAAGCTGAACAACTAGCTTGATATAGAGATTTTATTATACAATCTCATTCAAATATAAATAAATATTATTTACAATAATAGAAATAATATAACATGGTAAAAATCTATATTTGAATTTTAGTCTTACCTTTCATAAAATAAAATAAAAAATACACATAAGAGCTGGGTTACGGTGTTAAGGTTAGCAGTTTACCTTGTTTACTACATTTAAAGGTTTAAAGGTGTGCAGTCTCAGGTCTGTGATCTCCTTTATCGCTTGTAATGCTGAAGATGGACTTGGAGTGAGTAACTGTCAATATAATAATCATTATATCGTTATCACTTCTTTTAGACAGTGTATATGTTGTATTAAATGAAATAGGTCTAGGGTTTGATAGGCCAAAGCGTTGAGCCGACATTGTTTACGGCAATTTACTTCTTTATTTTATAGCTAGCTATACTAGCATGGATAATATGCCATTAAATCAAATTAGTGCTGAACTAGATAGATACATGGGCGGTGCCACCATTATAGGTGAGGGGGACGTGTCCCCCCCACATTTAACATAAAATATGAGTTCACCCAGCGCTGTTTCTGTTGCTTCGTGAAAGAATCCATTCCACTTGATGGATATGAGAACACGCACACCACTGAAATTCCACTCCGTTTCCCGGGTTACCGACAACAACAAACCACACGCAGGTGAAGTGACTCGTCAGTGCAGCCGCAGACAGTAAAGCTGCTCGGTACTGGAGGAGGTAAAGTCAGCCCCATTGCGTTCTCAGAATGTCCTAAAACCTTATTCTTTTGTTATATGCCCGCAAAATGAACCCTAGGCCACGTTAAATTAATGTTCAACTAAACAGTGAAACATTAGGAGTAGCCTAAGCTTTGCCTTATTTACTGTAAGTAACAGGAGGGGATTCTTGGTTGATGTTCAATTGTTTGCAATATTTGCTCCCTTCCAGGATACAATGGACATACGGACATTCTTTACAAAGAAGTGGAAAGTAAGTCACCATTTCTCCACAGGACAGGTTTTTTTTTCCAATGGAAATGTTAGCGCAGTTAGCTGGCAAGTCAGTGTTAGGTGTTGTATCAGCTAGCTTAATGTTAGCTATCATTACATCCAAACCCAGTAGGCTACCATACTGTAATGCCAAGAATGAGGCCAAGTCACTCTGATGATATTTATTGATTCCCTGTTGTGACTTGAAATTGCATACAGT
>JAQQZR010000016.1:17004614-17018187 GCA_030068235.1 Notoglanidium macrostoma
CTGTGTTATTACATCACTGGCAGGATCCTGTGTTATTACATCACTGGCAGGATCCTGTGTTATTACATCACTGGCAGAATACTATGTTGTTACATTGTTACATTGCAGCCAGACATTCACTTTGTTAGAGTCCAGACAGATTCTTATTGTAACATTGCAGACAGAATGTCACACTCCTGCCCTGTATAGCTGTGCACTTGATTATTAAGGAGATCAAATTGGTCATCATATGTTTTTGAGAGTCTTTAATAATCCCCACATACCCATTCATTTTACAGAACCATAGCACGTATCTATTATAATTCTTTATTCACAGAGAGGCTCTTTATGAAACATTCATTTGCTGTTTCTTTCTCAGCGGGTCAGTAAATCAATATGACTGTGGTAATAGTGTGGGAACATGAGAGACTCTCCCTGCATGGTCTGCTTTTTTCGCCTTTCATCTGAAATCCTGCAGCGCTTTTAATCCCAGAGTCCCAAATTAATTTGTACAGAGTGAGCCGGTCTCATTTTGGTGGAGGGTTGAGAGATGCAAGCTGGACGTCCCTCGGGGGGATTCGCTCTCCTCCCAGGTCCTTCTCTGCTTATTCTCTCTGTCGCTCTCTTTTCTTTTCTCCTGCTAGTTTTTAAATAATTCATGCTCTCTCTCTCTCTCTCTCTCTCTCTCTCTCTCTCTGTGTTATTTCTCTTCCGCTGAACCCTCATCTCCTCACCTCTCACCTCTGCGGCCTCTCCTTCCTCTGCTGCTTCGAAGAGTGTTGAGGCCATGTGTCTCTTGTCTTTCCTCGTCCTGTGGTCATGCTTCGGTACAGTAAAAACTGTTCTGGCGCGTCCGGTACTGCGTTTCTCCGCAGGTGAAAACGCAGAGCAGATGGGGTTTGAAAAAAGTCATAGGAACACTCCCGAGCCGATCCCCATATGAAAACTCGGAGCAGATGGGGACGGCTTGGCGCAGAATCAGCTCCATTACACACACACTCAATGAAGCCTTTGTACCAATGCTGATTGTGATATTGTTGCTGTAATGATTAGGCGAAAGTCAACAGTGTGTCACAAAATTATGCCGACAACAATGCGCGACTCGGCGACTTATTAATAGCTAATATCCAATGCTGATATACAACATCTGTCATCATTTTTTGTACTTGTTTAATAACCTCATAAGATTGTAATACTGTAGCTGACAGAGCAGATCAGCGTAATTAATTCATGGTTCACTCAATAAGAGCTAATCTCATAGCAGGCGTCTGGGATCTGGCATCTCTGTGGGGTTCTGTGATTTATTTCTGATTTTTTTTTTCTCCTCCCAGTTATTTTCATTTAGCCAGTGCTACTGAGCTCTTCATTCTGTAAATGCCTCAGCTACGCACACACATCTGTTCCACAACTGGAACTCGAACCATCTTGGCCTCCTAATGGCATGTATTCCTTGATCTCTTTCTCATTTTTTGCAGAGTATTAAATGACTTCATACTCGCTGAGAACAACAGGTCTTTATTCCTCTCTGGCTGTTAGCATCCTTCTTACAGCTTTCTATCTGTATCACTGTCTTTATTTTCCCTTTTACCAAAACCACAGCCAATCGGCTAAGACCTGTCCCATTTTTTAGTTTTGCAATGAGACTAAAGGATCATTTGAACAAGATTAAATTTACAAAGGCATCTGGAGGAATTCCATCATTTGCAGGTGTTCGTCTGTGATTTTTATTTCCTTCCTGATCAGCCATGTCGGTGTTTTGTTTTTTTTTCCCCTGTTTTTTGATCAACTCTTCGATAATCTGATAACTTTACTCCTTTCTAGAAAGACACTTCAGTTATTTTGCAGGCAAATGCTTCCTCTTGTGTTGGAAAAAGGTTTTTTGATCACCGCTACACTGTTAACGCAGCCTGCATATCCACGTCCCGAGTCATGAGAAGATGAATGCTTTGGAGGACAGCTGACTTATGGGTCTTATAACTTTGCTTCGACACTGCCTACATTGGGAATTCATTAGCAAGAGAAAGAAAATAAAGATCCAGATGTCAGCTATAAGTATAAAAACACTTCAAATTGACATCCACAACAATCATGCAATGTTTACTTTTCTAGAAATTAACGAGCAGTTGCATTGCTGTAAGTTCCTCAATCATTTAACGTTAGATGCTGACAAATAAATAAAGCCATGTGTAATGTCATCATCCCGCTTCACACGCAGAACAATCTGCAAAAAACACATCCCTCTCATGTTAGTTTATCTTCCATCCAGTCCCAAGAACTTTATCACACTGTTTTCTAGAAACGTTATTTGGGGAAACAAATCCTGTCTGAATATAGCTTATGGTAGCTGACATCTTACTTAAGTCTGTCTCAGCGGAAATCTTTATGGTGTCTTTTTTTAAAGCTTCTACATCTATGTGTGGTTCAGGCGTTCTGGGCTACTCTAGCGGCGCAACATGGCGGACGTAGATGTGGACCCGCTCCCTGTGTAGATATAAAGGGCTCATTCTAAGTTAAACACAACGGTTCATAGTTACAGATAATTATACACTAATGAGGACATGCTCATGAATATTATATTCCATTTCTGCTAATAGATCCCCCTAAATCCTACATAGCGCACTTTTAAATAAATCCTTTCCTTTCCCTCTGTCAGCATGTCCCTGTCCCTCTCCACCCTCAGCTCTTTCCCAGTTCACCGTGTCCTTCCTCATATTCGGAGTGATAACAGCGTGATAATAACGTCTGCTGAACGGGAGATGGTGGAGAAATGGTTCAAAGCCTCTGAACGATAAAATAACAGTGTAGGGTTTTAAAAAAAACACCCCTTCTCCTCTCTGAGTGCTTGAGTTTCTTTGTACGTCTCTGAAGTGATCTATGTCTCATCGTTTATGGTGTTGTCTCTCTAAAGTGCCCCGTCTTGCGTTGTCCATGCTAACCAATAAATCAGCCGTGTTTTTATGAGCGAGGCCCCGTTTCGGAGAAGACGCTGAAAAGAAAATGTTTGAGCTAAGAGTCCCATAAAGCTGTCTGCATGCTGTTGGGTCTGTGAACACATCATCATCATCATCATCATCATTATCATCATTAAAACAACATCATTACATCATATCTGCATCTGGAGAATAATTATAACTGTTCGTAAGACCACCAGTGGTTATATATGCAAGGGATCAAACACCTGTGGCATGCTGTTAGAGGAAAATAATCAGTGATGAAGTGGTACACCTGTAGTGTTTTATTCCCCTAGCACCACAGAAATTTGCCAACCATTACGCTTACAAGTTCTCACTTACGCTATAGCAGCCGCAGCCGCGCCCTCACCAGCCTCTCTTTATGAATTAATAAGACAAAAAAAAATGCATAGCTTGCCATGTAATCAAGAAACCGCAAAGCGTGCACTCCTGAAGATGTCGGAAATTGACTGATTAATTAAAATTGAAATTAACTGGAAATTAAAACCTGTTACAAAGCACCGACACTGGAATATTACACCCATAAATGTTACATCAACGACTCATAGAAAAAAAAACTCTCAATGATTAGACATGTTTTTAAATCTGTTGATGTGACGTTCGCTATACTAATCCCTGTGGATGAGCTGTTACTATGGAAACAATAACGTGTGTGTATCGTCAGAGCTGACCAATCAGAATCCAGAATTCAGGAGCGCTGTGGTATAAATACGACTGATGTAGGATCTTTGGTTATACTAACATTAGCATTACTGATAGTTGTCGCATGTGCCATGAACTAGCAATAAAGGTAGAGTTTTACAGTCATTTATCTGACTTTAGGAACGCTGGCCTGGTTTAATTCTTGTCTTGCTTTATTTTTTAGGAATAGAGGTTTGGTGTCAGCCATGGGTGGTGTTGCCTTTTGTAAAACTGTGATTTTTTTTTTTCTCCACTTCTAACATCCGTATCTTATTACAAGAAATATGAAGTCTTACACCACTCGTGGGTTTTGCTCTCGAGGCCCGGACCGTGCCAAGCTGAGTCATACTCGCCGTACAGAGTTACAGGAAACCTTAATAAACAACATAATCCAGATAAAGAACGTAATCGGATCTCTGATAATAAATCTCATTCAGGGTTCCTGGCTGTCGAGTGCTAAAATATCAGGTTATATGTGAGTATTAGGAACTAATCCATCTTCTTCTTCTTCTCCTTCTTCTTTTTTATATTTGCATTTTATCACTGCGTAATGGAAACAGCTTTCTGGTTTCGATAACCTTCTGTTTCTGGTGAATCATCCTTCATCCATCATTTTTGATCAATGGTACGCAGTCGCGTTACATCATTAGATCCGATTGCTCTCGGGCTTCAGCAATAATTCAAGACTAATGTCTATAGTGGACCACAGAACTGCGGCATTCCGGATATGGATTGGTCAGAAGGTGTTAATTAATAATATAATATAAGAATATAAGAAGAAGGACGTACTGTAAAATTTCCTAGTATGAGGTTTAAAGGACTCATATTGCTGCAAAAAATCTAATGATCTTCATCATGTGGGTACACTCCGCGTTATTCTCTGCGAGAATCACAGAGCCTTTGGTTCGTCTGGGAACAGAGAGCATCAAAGGTCTGAGTTGTCTCCTCAGGTTGAGGAGTGATGTGTGTGTGTGTGTGTGTGTGTGTGTTGGCAGGGTAAGTCGTACATAATGCCGACTCGATGAGACACTTTCATCCTGTACGTGGAGCAGCGAGTCACATCAGTGTGCTATTGCAGCCTTTTCATCTCCATCGCGATCAGATAACCTTTGAGTCTAATGTTTCAGAGTCAGACTGCGACACGGACTGAAGTGCACATGAAGGGCGCTGGGGTATTCATTGCGCTTTTGAAATGAGACACAGCCACAGCAGACTAGCTGTGAACGCTAGCGAAATATTCCTTACACAGAGAAGATTTATACTACATGTTGTTATTGAACAAAGGAAGGTATGCGCATTGATACGGCGTGTGATTTTTGGCAGGCGGGCGTTTATTTATCATGGAAGGAGTCTCCAGTGTCAGAGTAGGAGTTGGTGAGGGAACGACTTGGTAACGCAAATGACAGCAGGAACATGGTTTGGATGTTCCACAGTATTAAATGTAACTATAAATGGATAAAAAAAAAAGACATCTTTCGGTAATTAATCAAACAATACAATAATTAGCAAAGTGCTGTGGCGGAAGAGGAATAAAACACCACGGGATTCGCTGTTACAGGAAAACGATCCACTTCAGGTGGGTAACGGTGAATCCGCATCATCACAGCGGTCCGTCACTAATCATTTTACTATAACTGCATGACGCTATAATATAACGACATAATAAAAACACAATCAAAAACTCAATCGGACTCCACATAGCTTTACTGTTTGTCACGCTTGAACAATGTTTACGCCTTAAAACGATCAAGATTTTCAAGCCTCATGCTAAAACAAACAAAAGGTTGATTTTTTTTAAGCATATAATATTGTAAAAAGTATTTTCATTATTTTAATGACTTATGAATATGATATGATAATGTATCACGCACATAATTATTCATGAAAAGGCATTACAGCCTGTAGAATTGTTTATAATGTGATTATAAATGCTTAAAAGGATGCATTGCTTTAGTTCCTTAACGTGTTACGAACGCTATATACGGGTAATCATTCATAATGAATTGTAACAATATGTGTAACGCCTTATGAATCATTTCTAACATGATATGAACGTGTTCATAGTTTATTATAGATATGACCTTCATCGAAAGTGTCAGCAAAATGATATCTTATTCTGGTGACACGTTAGGGTTGAAATCGGATCTCGCGCAGAGTTTAAGCTTCTTTAATTACGCGGAACAGTGTGTGCATTTTGTTTTGTACTTCTTGACGAAGTCCACCAAAACAGAAGAGGTGCTAATCGGATCTTGTGCTAACCGTCGTGATATTTTCATAACCGTTTAAATGAAATGAATCGGTTTTCACATAGCGCTCCAAGATCCCAAAGCTTGGCTGGTCTTCTGAGGACAGGAGCGCGCGCGTGCGTGTGTGTGTGTGTGTACTTGCTGATGCCCAGAGCTCAACTTAGGCCCCATTACGTCAACATGTCTGTCTGCAGATCCTCAGTGCTGAAGCCTGGCACTGCGCCTCGTCAATGCCAAGGTGACCTGTCACCACACGCTCTCGTTCTCAGCGCTCCACAAGGCCTAATGTGGCTCTGGGGAGCAGTAAATGTGTTAGCGGCTCCCTGCTGGACCCCTGCATCTCCACCTGTTCTCTCTTCATGCTGGTGAGAAGCACCAAGGCGACACCTCGTCCTTAAATATCGAGACAGGTCTCTGACGTTGGTCCAAATTCATTAGGATGCTGATATGCGTCGGTTTATAACCTCTCCACAGGGTTGTATTTAAAAGCTAGCTATACAGGACACTTTACCGGCAAGTGTTTTTAATAAGTTATCTTTATATTACGTTCTTCATGCGCCGTACAGTTTAACACAATAGAATTAACCATGTAATAACCTAAAACGCCGACGCCTCACCCGATATAACTATCAGTTAGTCCAAACAGAACGGGCTCTAAACTCTCAGGCGCTGACCTGGTGAGCCGTGTGGGTGTCAAAAAGAACTGTTTTTGGCACAGTGACGTGTTCACAGCGAGCATGCTTGGAGACGGAACGCTGCAGAGGATTTCCTACGCTCTGATTAGATATCACGCTTTATTTATAAGGAGGTGCGATCGAGACGTGCGCTGTTTATGAGGGCGTCAGGAGAAGTTTACACAAATGCATCCGTACTGTCGGATAATAAAGGAAAGCTGTGCATGGCGAGATTGTTTGTGCCAATTTGGTCGGAAATGAGTTGACCGCATAAACGGGGGGAGAATTTCTTCTTCTGTGGTGTTGGTGGAAACAAAACAATGACACTCTATCTCAAACCGATCTTCCATTCAGGATGGAAACAGGCACCGGCCAATCAGTATCGGTGTTCTCTGTGCAGAAATCAGCAGACCTGAAGCTCGAGCATGTCGAGGCTTTCTCTGCTTATTAGCTATTTCATGAGGTAAAGAGATGATGTCATGAATCCCCCCTCTCTCTGCGCTACCAATGCTGTTTCCTTTTGTTTTTTTATATGTCATGTGCTTGTGTCATCGTCTTGTCCCCCCCAAGCATTCACCCACCCTGTGATCGGTTTACTCCACACACTGCCCCCTCTTCTGTTTTTGTGTCCTTGTGAAGCTTTACCATGCATTTGTGTTGTTTAGTCCAGGTCTTGTTTTCAGTTTCTGTTGTTTTTGTTTTAATCCTCGCTGATATTTTCTCATCATCGGTTATGGACTGATGTTTTTTCTTATGAGTAGACTGAAAAGACACAAAGACCGTTACGGCGATGTTGGTTTTTCCTGTTTTCCTGAAAAGTGCTGTTAATTATAGCGATATCAGTTTAGATATTTGCATTTTGCTTTCTGAAGGTGATGATAAATATTCTCTAATAACTTTCAAACTTGAAAACTACCTGACTCACGTTATACAGTTGTTGCTATGGTTACATCTCTCGCTCTCTTTTCCCCCCTGCTTAAGTAAAAATGATGGTGACATTTCTACGAATCAGGTATTCGCAATGCAATGTAAAGATTGATGAAGTATTGCTAATGCTTCACAAGACCGGACATTACCATAACGGCCATTTAAATTCTAATAGCAGCATCAAACTGCAGATTTAGCCCTAGCTTAGCATGTCTATTTATGTCTGTTGTCATGGTGACATCGCAGCAGGGTTCTATTGACGAGCTGATTATTTCGTCTGACCCATATGTAGTTATTTATTTGCCACATTTACTCAATATGGCTTTAAAGAACTAATTGCAAGGATGTTAAGTGATTTGCTGAAGGCTACAAGAAGGTTGTAAAAGACTCGTGCACTAGTTGGTGCTCTTGACCATGCAGGCACCTCCGTCAGCGCGAGGGTATCGGTGCTATTTTGGGCGCTGTCCTGCTGTTGCAAGAGGCATCCAGGAAAGACGTCACTTCGGCTGCAGCTGTTGAAGGTGGATTCCTGCGTGCACTGTTCAGGCGGGCGCTCTCTCGCTTATAGCAGCTTACCTCATGCTGAGGCTGGGTTAAACAAATATCACTGCTGTTTGTGCAAATGGCTTAAGGCTGGAGAGAGAGAGAGCTAAAGCTAAATGTAGGCTTTGGGACAAGTCACACTGTCATGCTAATCTGAATCTGTAGCTGAGCGTGCAGATCCAACCCATCAGCGTCTTCAGGAAATTCTGATTATTAGAGCCAGATGAAAATGAACTGGTTGTGTTGTAGTGAAGAAGATATTCATGTCCCTGTATCGTTACTACTCCCTCTCTCCAATTCACCTCATTTCATATCACTCGTTCGTCACCTGAAGGACAACGAGTGATATCAAAACTGCACACTTTGGATGCAGAAACCATCCTTTATTTTACTCTTCTGGCTAGTTAGCAAGCATGTATAACTCCCAAATCCCGAAAGCAGCTACTTCGATTACATTGTCCTTGCTGCCAAGAGTAAATGTGTTCCTGCAGAAAATCTGCTCCTGATCAAGAACAGTGTCTTCTTCTACAGGCCACGCTGACAGTCACATTGACTTAAAATGTGGTTTAAGGCTTTTCGTATGAAACTTGCCACAAAAACAGGGAGCTAAAATGCACAAGAGTTAGAACCGAATCACAGGCAAGCTGTTATTACATCATGAAATATAAAAACCAATCCGGTTTTAGTATGCAAATGTAAGCCATGTAGCACCATTTAACCACGGGAAGGTGATGGGCCTTATACAATTGTATCAAATTATACATTCATAGAAGCCAAAATGTATAGTTTCGTTCTAAAATCTGATTGGCTGATCCTCGATATATGCACACCTGTGAGCACATCACAGAAATTACATTCTGTATTCATGCGGCAGGTTTAAAACAAATAAAAAAGGTAAATTATACTTAATTTTCTGACTATTGAATACGCTTCTCTTTGTCATGTCAAACATGCTGCTCTGAGTGGTGGAAGAATTGCTTAAAATATTAATTTGAGATGATTTTTATTCATTTTTTCATAATTTTACAGACCACTATCTATCTATCTATGTATGTATCTATCTACAAGACATTTTTGTGAAATAGTAAAGGGATGTATTATTCTCTCTCTCTCTCTCTCTCTCTCTCTCGTTGAGCTTGAGTTTAACAAGAATCGACTTGTACACAAATTCTCAGAGTTGGTTCTCATTTAAACATAAATAGGAATCTCTCTCTCGCTCCCTTTCGGCATACTGTGAAATGTCAGAGTAACTGAACACAACATCCCATAAATACCTCTAACTGTCTAGAAAGTATTTGGCTGTCGGCTTTAATTTGCCTTTAAACAGTTTTGAAACCCTCTCCTGAACATTACATCTTCTTCTTCGCTCTAGAGACTATTAGTGTCAGCGAGGTTGCCACATGATAAAGAATTCCCCCTTTTTGCGGCCCAATTTACGACAGGAGATAACGTTCCTGCTCTGAACTCCCACAGTGTCTTGGCACTTCTTAGACACATCATGAATAACATAAACTTAACTGTATGGAGAGTTTTAAACTTTCTGATTTCAGGAGTTTGTTTTTTTTTTTCCAGTAAAGGGAATGATAAGGGATGGTTTTAAAGGTTTCTATTAAAAATTCGATGCTGTTTAGGACGCACTTTATGTGCACTTCACAGGGGTGGATGCGTTTGGCTCATAAAATGCTGACACAATGGAAGCTTTTCATCACTGTGGTTCATCTAAGGATGCAGCTGTCAGTGAGATCAGAGACTGAAATTATGCCAGCGCGAACCGTTCATGGGCAATTTTTGAGGTTGCACAGGTTGAAGTTAAACAGTAGCACAGGAAAATACTTCTTAAAATTCTCTTTCTGATTGGCTGGCAGGACGCCGTTTCCTGATGGGATGTAAGCATGTTGCCGAGATACATACTTTCATGAAAAATAATGAACACAGTTTAGAGCAAATGAGAGCCATGCATGTGGATTTTATTAGAGTTCGAAGAAATGATGTCATACATGCACCTAAACCTTAATCCTACCTTTAATCTTCATAACTTGTGCATTGCGCACCGAATTTGTCGTGTTGATCCATGACGGTGAGTATCAATAGGAACTTAGACTAGGTTTGTATATTTTCCTTTCGCGCTTGAAAAACAAATGAGGGGGATTTACTTAGAAAAAAATGGATTTAAGAAAACGTCTGTAATCATTCATAGGGTGAAGTTTTCTGTAAAGAGATGCTCATTTAACTTTTATGCAAGGAGTCTCCAGTTTCAGCGCTTGTAACGGTCAGAGGTAAAGCTGTATTAATAGGACAGAGGAGTTTACGCGTTACAGATTTTTAGTAACATAGTGGTTTTTTTGTCTTTATTAACTTCAAGGGAAAAAAAAACGGAGGACGTTCCACAACGTTAAATGTAACTATAAGTGGATAAATAATATGACATTGTTCCTTAATCAATAAAAATTCCAATCATTAAAAAACTCTGTGGTATAAAAGTGATAAAACAGTTTATAGGGAAATGACCCACTTTGTGGTGCCAATGATCACACCAGCCAATCGCTGATTATTTTTCTACCACAGCACATCCTCAAGGGTTTTATTCCTTACTTAACACACCATAGTGATGATAATGTCAATCTAATTGTAAAAGCGCATACCACAGAAACAGCACCTTAGCTTCCCTTATCTTTACGTCTCGTCTTTCACCGTGCCTGTACGCTCGTCTCACATAAACAGCACTTTCAGACGTGTGGCCTCCCGACCTGGCGCCCGGTAAATCAGCCCCCGGGTCAAAGGTCACAGCACTGGCACTGTCTCTCTGGCTGCCACTGAGGAAGCTGCTCTGTCAGAGAGGGAAGTAACAGACGTGTCGGCTCTGCAGGACGAGGAGGACGAGGAGACGGAGGTGATCCATGATGTGAGGAGGAGGTTTGGACAACACTAACCCCAGCGTGGTGGAGTTCTCGGTGGGGTGGTGTGTAACCGGAGCTGGCGAGTGTGTGAGTAAGTGGACCCGAGGGGGCCAGTGTGGCGTAACAGCAGTAATAGCACAGCTAAGTGTTGCAGTTGCTCTGGGAAAGAGAAGCTGGAATGCGGAGCTGGAGAGCGGTGAGAGATGGACTGCTGGCTCTGACACTCCGTCCTCCAGACAATTTTCCCCTCGCTTGCTGTATTTTACTGTTCCAGAAAGGGAAGAAATACTGCTTATAAAAACAATTTTGCAACATGCTTAAAAGTGTAATTACAAATAAATCCACAAATCAATTTCTGTATCAATTTCTAGAGACTAACATTCACATGGCATTCAGATCAGATTAAATGTTTGGACTCTTGTATGAGATCAGGTTAATTGTATGAGATCCCTGTTTATTGCTGCTATAATATAAGTGAAAACAGGAACTCCTTTATCTAGAGGCCTTCCACAATATTAGATAGAAACTCTAAATGGATAAACAGTAAAATGTGTTATTTTTTTAACAAATACAGTTGTAATCGTTGATAAATTGCTGTTGTATAAGAGGAATAAAACACGCCGGGGCCTGCTGTTGTTGAAAAACAACCAACTTTGAGGTCATACGAGTTAAGTCGTATTTTTTACTCGGTCCCTGTCAGGTGTTATAGCGAGTACATATGCTAAAATTTGAATTAAATAATCACCAAAACATGAAGAAATTGACAAATCCTGTATTAAATCCTTCTTTGGTTTTATAGTCAAATGGCTATAAAATCAGTTTGCGTTACCGTATCAAATATAGAGTTTTTGCTTAATGTGATGGAACTCTCCATCGTAGCGCACTTTAGCCTGACTTTCTTTCTTTTCTCTTTTTCTTAGAACAATTGCAGCACGTACATTGTATCTCTCTCTCCCCTTCCCTTCTTCACTTTTCCCTCCATCTAATGTACTCTACAGCTGAAACACCTCATACTTCTTGGTGATTGCGTACGAGCGTTTTCTGAGCGACGCCGTGATTTAATGTGCCTCCTAAAACTCTGGCCGGTGTGAAGGTTCTCCTGACAAAAACCCAGAGATATTAAAGTTCATGCTTACTCAAGTACAAGTCAGGACACAAGCACAAATCCAGTGAGACGTATGTGGATCACATTATTTTCTTTCTTTTTTATTTTTTTTAAATTAATTTGCAAGAAGTCACACAACTCGGCTCATGATCAGATAGTGGTTGTTGAAGATGATAGCATTTTTAAAGAGATGATTTGAATGAAATTCTGTAAATTGCTCTTAAAGTTCTATACATTTTGTTGTAAGCTAATTAAAATGACCACAGAATGTTTTTGCTAGGTTATCGCTAAACACAAGGTTTATATTAGTTAAGTGTATTCAACCCAGAAGGATAGCACTAACTAGTAAAGCACAGAAGGTTACTGCTAGCTAGCTAAAATGACCAGAGATGATTACATTTAGCTAGCTAAAATTGCTACAGGAGGTTATCACTAGCAGTGAAAACTGCAACAGAAGGTTGTTGCTAGCTAACTAAAATGATCACAGAAGTTTACTGCCAGCTGAGTAAAATTACCACAGAAGTTTACCCCTGAATAAAATTACCACAACATGTCACAGCTAGCTAAATAACTTTACCATGGAATGTTATAGCTAGCTGAAATTACCACAGAAATTTACCCCTGAATAAAATTACCACAACATGTCACAGCTAGCTAAATAACTTTACCATGGAATGTTATAGCTAGCTAAAATTACCACAGAAATTGATCACTAACTAGTGAAAAAGTAACACAGAAGATCACGTAGCTAAATTTACCACAGAAATTTATTGCTGGTGAGTTAAAATTATCCCAGAATGTTAAAGCTAGCTAGCTAAAATTACCACAAGTTATCACTAGCTGGCAAACGTGACAGAAGATTACAGCTAGCCAGCCTTAAAGTATCACAGAAGGATATTACGAGCTATGGCCATTTTTTATTTGTGGCTTTTACAAAGTCAGGGTTAGCAGCTTCATCTGCTTGCCATGGCGTCATGTTGTTGCAACAGGTTTAATTTTTATAGCAAGCTAATTAGCTAAAATGACCACTGAAGGCTATTGATAGCTAATTAAATTTACCACAGAAAGTTACCGCTACTACAGTGTCCTTGTGCTTGTCATCTGACGCATCCCAGAGCGTCAGATCCGGATCAGGAACACTTCTGCAAATTCTGACTGTCTTTTCTTATTGCATTATTCAGTATGTGGGAATTAACTCACATTTTTCTGCTCCAGATATTTTGTTCTTTCTGTATGAAATACCTGGGGGAGAGATCAGGAAATTGATGTAATATTTGTTGGAACATGACTCGGTGACTCTGCGTTGTGTGTTAATATTAATGTGTGGGATTGCGACAGGCCATGTTAATCAGACGTTGAAGCTCCGTATGAGCTCCAACATTTCCACCCATGAAGCTCTGTAAACAGGAAATGAGATGTTATGATGCACTGCAGTGCATTTTGAGTGTGTCTTAGATCACACCGCAACTGAGAGAGAATCCACAGCCACTTTCAGGACAGCGGCGACACACGGCGCATGTGGCAAGGCATCCAAGCCATCACTGACTAC